>CAJHUC010002019.1:0-86220 GCA_905146915.1 Ostreobium quekettii
AGAAACAGGCAAGAAAGTCCCTGCGCCAGCGGAGAAAAAGGGCGTCTGACTAAGGGCGGGGCGGAGAGCTGGTCCGCAAATTCGTCCGACGCACCAAGACATCAGCCCCTCGCCAGCTCCAAACCCTGCGTTGCCCACGACCACGCCAGGGCGAACGCGCCACACGCCCGCCCAGCCCCATACGTGCACCGCGCGGGTGCCCCAACCTGCCGCCTGGGACCTGACCAAATCTGCACCCACGGGCGCAACACGGATGCTCCCAGCACTTCTCAGCGAATTGATGGCGACAGCCCCCGGCGCTGGCTGCCTCAGGACGCTCGCCAGCGCCACAAGTAGGTGCGTAACTTGGCGTTACGCGCCATGGTGTTCGCGCGGCCACGCCTTTGCCACAGCGGCGGGCGTTGGCGCAGAGGA
The DNA here is from genome assembly GCA_905146915.1 of Ostreobium quekettii. Lineage (NCBI taxonomy): Eukaryota > Viridiplantae > Chlorophyta > Ulvophyceae > Bryopsidales > Ostreobiaceae > Ostreobium > Ostreobium quekettii. The sequence continues at coordinate 415 of CAJHUC010002019.1, forward strand.
GGGAAAGGTTGGACCAATGCGTGCGCCCGGCCACACCTTTGCAACGGCTGCCGGCGCTGGCGCGGAGGAGGACAAATTGGCCGAAGAAAGTGGGGCCCAAAACGGAAGCGGTTGTCTGAGGGCGGTGCCGGGGATTGGGCCCAAGCACGAGCAGCTGCTGAAGGCGAAGGGGATATGCAGCATTGGGGAGCTGAGCTCGGTGTTCCGGGTTCAGCTTGAGCGGGACGTGGAGAAGATGGTGGAGTACCTGAGGGGGGAGGTGGGGATTCGGCACCGGGGGCACTGCGCGTCGATCGCGGGGTATCTGGCCGGCGCCGCGGGGGCCGGGGAGCGGGTGACGTTCAGCGTGGAGGGGAACATCAGCGCGGGGAAGAGCACCTTCCTGAGCAACCTGCTGGACACGCCCATGGAGCTCAGGGACCTCGTGGAGGTGAGTGCAGGGGCTGCCGTTGTCGAGGGGACGTTGACAAGCTGAGCCCTGGCTCCTTCATGGGGTCGATTGGCTCGGAAACATCCAAGCGACGTTGGGTCAATTACAAAGATCAGTGCTCCACATTCTGCCCATTGGCTTGATGTCAAAGGGTCCTGGTCGACGGGTGTGAGGCTCACCGCAGTTGCCGTAAAGTCCAGGAAAAATGACATATCGTGCATTGAAGCATCGCCTCCTACCATGAGTGGGTTGACCCCTCTTGGCCTTTTCGGCTCTCAGGAGCCATCGACAGCATGCAGGCAAGCAACATGCATGCACTCCCAAGGTGTGTGCGTGACCAGAGAATAAATCGTCACTGTTTGCTGGCAGCCGATGGGTGTGGCCGTTGAGCAAGGATACACTTCGTTGCATTCAGGACCTTTGGAAGCAGAATGCTATTGCAGGCACTTTGGTGCGCTCCTTACAACTCGAACAGCGCTTGCCCAGGACTCAACAAATTGTTGTCAGCAAAAAAGGAGGGCGGCGTCCACTTGTAAAACTGTTGAGAGGTTTCTGCTTTTGGCTGCCGCAGTTGCTGTCTTTGTTTTTTGTTCCAAGAATTGCATCAATTGGCAGAGTCGAAACTGGAGAATTGTTATTGTTGTTGTGAGTAATGCCGCATGCAGAATCAATGGTGAACGACATCATTTCTCTGTCACATAATCATCAATCTCTAAAGAAATCCACAACCTGCGTGTCATCTCTGAGTGCAATCAGCACTGTGAAGCCCCTTGTGCACAACCAGTCTGGCTGTTCACGCACACCAATTATGATCAAGTAAAGAAATCGTGTCAAACAGCCAGCACTCCCTCTTAAAACAACAATGGCTTCTCAGTGCTGCTGGTATATTCTGCTTATAAGCACCTCCAGCGTGTGGCCAGCAATATACTTTTCAAGCAGAAGGGGATGGGTCGTAAAAATGGGCACTCATCTCCTGTGCAAACTTTGTGCATGGCACTTTCCAAACTGCAGAAGTTTATGTGGAAATCTCTTGGGTGTGGCGACAGTAGCAACAGCTGGCTTCCAGCTGATGTGGGTTGAGAATTCTTTGGCAGTATTATGTGCGGGCTAGTGCCATCCTTTTTTTTTTGACAGCTTTGCATTATTGGTGTTGGTGGCCAGAGAATGAGCATCGTGAAATTCTGTTAGAATTTCACTGCTCCAAAGTTGCATCGTGATGGCAGGATGTCTGGCAGGCAGCAACTGCCTGCAGACTGTGTGGCGAGGAACGTGTCTTCCGCTTTATCTTATGCACCACTGAGTTGCTTGGTGTCCACTCCAAAAACAGGTTGTGCAGGAACCAGTGGACATGTGGCAGAAGGTGGGAAACGATGTCAACTTCAATTTTCTCGATCGCTTCTACTCCAACCCAAAGAGGTTCGCCTACGAGTTTCAGAACTACGTCTTTCTCACAAGACTCAAGATAAACCACCAGAGCTGGGATGGTGCCAAGCCCCTGAGGCTACTGGAACGTTCAGTCTTCAGCGATCGGCTGGTGTTTGTGCGCGCTGTGCACGAGGCAAAATGGATGGACGATTTTCACTTGAAGCTGTATGATGCTTGGTTTCAGCCGTTTCTGCTTGAAGTGCCTGGGCTGGTGCCCGATGGGTTCATCTACCTGAGGGCGGAGCCATCGACCTGCATGGAGAGACTCAAGAGGAGGGCTCGTTCGGAGGAGGTCGGTTTGGACATGAGCTATCTGGAGGGCCTCCACGTGAAGCATGAAGACTGGTTCTATCAAGAGAAGCCGTCGATCCACACGACAAGCATTCTGGTCCCCAGCAGCCAGAGCTCGGAGGCGCACATAATGCGGGCACCAGAACCGCCGAACCTCCCGCCCCTGCCCAAGCTACTGGAAGGTTCTGTGATCTGGCTGGGAAGGAAGGGGGTGCTGAGTGCCGATCCGCCAAACGACCAGAACGACGTTCCGAACGAGGTGAAGGCGGCGATCTCCTGTGTCCCTGCCCTGGTGCTGGACTGCAACGATGATTTTGATGTGGAGCACGATGTTGAAAGGAAGCGGCAGTATGCCTCCACAGTGTCCGCATATTTTGACTATGTGAAGGCGTGCAGGAGTGCGCGCAGAGCAGCCGGTTTGGGAGGCAGGGTATTTTATCGCCAGCATGAGAGTGAACTCCTGCGGAGGAAATGGGATTTTGTGAAGCACACGCCAGCTGAGGTTCTCAACCAATGGCAAAGGAGGGGAGTCGAAAAAGGCCATATGTGGGATGATGCAGCAGGAGTACTGCGCTCTTTGCCCATCTCAGATGCACGGGTGCGTGAGTTCGCAGCCATGTAAGACTTCCACAAAAGCCTGTCTGATCGAACATAGCTAGGAGAATGCACACGAGTGACCACGACAGCACTAAACATGAGTTAGTAGATGGGGCGATCGGTGCCTGCTGGACGTGGCTCCAGTCAATTTGTGGCTTGTGACGTTGGGTGGCATCTGCTGGCGGTGCAGAGTGCATCGGGCAATGTCTGGACAAGATCCAAGCATGCAGGACCGCAAAAACGGGCGTGGTGATATGACTGTAATTTAAGTGTAACAGGATATGGAGTTCGACTGCTTGCTCAGTACGTGACAGGTCGTGCCTGGGGATGTTACAGGGCCACACTCACCAGGACTCTGCCGCGTGTGTGTCCCTATCTCAACTCAAGATGGCGATGCGCATTAACGTATGGAACATGCATGCGCATTGTAAGGTGTGTGACCGTCGTTGGTGTTGTGTATAGATCCCACGGCTGAACCGCAACAAGGCATGGGTCTCAGGTGCTTTGACATTCAGACTCTTTTTTTGCTAGGAATGCTGATTCCCCTGGGCTTGGTCAGGGGAGGACAACGCTACCACTGCAGAACCCACTCCAGAAAAACTGCCAAACAGTGCTTCGTTGGCTGGGCTGACCCTGCTTGCAGCTGTCAGCTGGGCCAAAGATGCCATTGTTTGGGACTGACACAACCCAGCTGCCCACGAATGCATGAATTGCTTGCAAGGCATCATTCTGAGTGGCTGGGTGCAATAAACAACTGACATGCTCCCCCTGAGCAAGAGGTTAGCGGTGGCAAATCAGGCCCACTGTACTGCTGAAGCAGAAAGAGCATCGCAAATACTGCCTGCAGCTCTTTTGGCAATCACCATCGGGGATCACCACTTGGAGCGTTTTCAACAACCATCGGCCAAGGGCGGTTCATCCCCATCTCAGGGCACGATCAGAGGTCGCGGTTGCCACCCTTGTCGTGATGCCTATCGGACACTCGCTTTCAAAATGATCAACATGTCAGGGCAAACAGCAGCATAACCGCCTTTGCCTGAGGCTTGGTGGGTTTGGAACCTGGGAATATGCCCACACGAGCGAATTTTTTTATTCGGCGCCCTGTGGCTTCCCTAAGCCGCCTAAAAAATGCGTTTCTGACGCTGCGACCCGCCCATTTCTCGAAGACCCCTCCAACCCTCCGTGCCAGACAGCGAACCCCCCTCGCGCAGCTCGAGAACACCGTCCCATATCCAGGACGCTGGGCGCACCCAGTGGAACACCCCCCTTTGCCTCCCCCTTCAGGCGGCGTCCCCCTCTTTCTCGCCCCGCGACCAAGGGTCCGCTCGCTATCCACCTTCTCTTGGAAATCGACACGTCGCAGGTGCGGGCAGCACGGAGCAAGTCCCCGGATGCCGCGCGTCGTCCGATCGATCTAGTCTTGCCGCTCGAGGGCGTTCCCAGCGCGCGCCGTGGGCGGCCAAGTCGTGGGGCCGGGGCACCGAACTGTTTACTGAAAGCGCTGCCGAAGCGGCCAGCTGGCTGGCCTGTAGCTTCGGTTCTGGTGGTCATCGCATCGCCTTGGCGAGCTGCCGCGAGGCGTTGCGAAAACTGGGCGGTCGAGGATTGTCGGCGGTCGGATCTCAGAGGAATTTGGTTTGGTTGTGCGTTTTGGACGTGTGGATGGATCGCCTGGACGGTGGCCAACGCGGACCGGTCGGTTTGGTGCGCGTTTGGGTTGTTTCCCGCTGTAGGCGCGGCTACTTTGCCATGTCCTATCGGCGGGCGGGAGCGGGGCGGCGCCACGTAGTCGCGAGGGGTGGCCAGGACGGCAGACGGCAAGCAGCTGCGGGGAAGGGGTGGCCGAACTCAGCGCGGCGGTCTGTCTTGCAGGCATGGAAGAGGACGACATATTCGCGGACCTGCTGTCCGGCCTGCAGCCCACCAGGAAGCTGGAGCCCGTGGAGCCGCCCCCACCTTCAATGAACGACGCGCGAAAGGGCGATGGGGACGGCGGCGGGTCCATTCAGGTGCAGGTGTCGTCCGAGCCGGTTGGGCAGAAGATGCCGCCATTGATCCAGCCCTTAAAGAGGGAGGAAATGGACGAGATAGTGCGGGGAGTGGCCAGGGAGATCGTGTTCGAGAGCCTGAGCGCCCTGACAAACACCCTGAGGGCATGCCTGGGGGATGTGTCCGCACGCCTGGGGAGAATTGAGGGCGAGTGCAAGGAGTTGAAGGCGGCGTTGGAGGCGTCTCGAGGCGAGGCTGCGGAGGGGGCCAACCAGGCAATGGACAGGCTGGGCGGCCTCGCCACGGCCATCAGGGACCAGGGGCTGCACCTGCAGCGGCTGCTGGACAAGCAGGAGCTGATGGATGCGCATGTGATGCTTGCGAACCTGAATCAGAGCAAGGGCCATGGCCGGGAGGCGAGGCAGGAAGCCAAACAGGCCACCGAGTCAGGCGAGGGTCCGGAGCTGATATCAGTGAAGAGCGGAGGGAAGGACGGACCATCCGTGGGCGTTGAGCAGCCCAACCCGCCAACCCAGCCAGCGGCGCCGCCAGCCCAGCCGGCGCCACAGCCAGCAGCAGCGCCAGTGGCGCCACCAGCGCCTGTTGCGTCCATGGATGCCAGTCAACCCGTTTCCAAGCCCGTGGCCCAGGCGGTGACTCGGCCAGCTGTTCCATCCACCCCTCAGCCTGTGGCTCAACCTGCAGCCCCGCCGCCACAGCTCGCCCCGGCCTCTTCCCAGGCTGTCGATTCTGCAGTCGTCCACCCCCCTCCCCAGGCCCAACCCCAGCCAGTCGTGCAGGCCCCCCCTCCCCCGCCCCCGGTGCCCCCTCCTGCCCCTGTGTACAGCATGTCCCTCGGCGGGGCTCCCCAGGTGTCACAGCAGATGGCACCCCTACAGAGCTTCCCGCCTCGACTGCCTCAGCAGCCAGTGCAGCAGCAGGCCCCCCCTCCTCCTGGGCCGCCACCAGGGCCGCCACCAGGGGCCCCACAAGGGCCCCCACAAGGGCCTCCACAAGGGCCTCCACAAGGGCCTCCCCTGCAGATGTACCAGACTCCATCCGTCTCCCAACAGCAGCAGCCGCAGCAGCGCATGCCCCAGCCCCCCCTGCAGCAAATGGCCCCCCCTGCGCTGCCGCAGCATGGATACCCAAGCATGCACGGCATGGCGCCCGCGCCGCCGCCCCCTGGGCCACCTCCCCCCCAGCAAGAACCTTTGCAGTTTTCGGTGCCGCCCATGTCGGCGCGCACAGGAGGGCCCCCAGCGTACCAGCAGCTGAACACGGGAATGGGCAGTGCTCGGGCGCCTTATGGCAGCGGTGCTATGGCGCCCCCGTTGTCTGGGCGACCTGGTGGGTTTGGTCAGGGTCCACCGCCTGTGGGTGGGCCTCCGGGCGGTCAGGTCGGGACAAGGACGACCACGCAGTCCGTGCCTCTGGAACAGGTGATCAATGATGTCACGGCCATGGGGTTCGACCGCACCCGAGTGCGGTCGATCGTGACAGACATGGTCAACCAGGGGAAGTCCATTGATCTGAACACGGTCATCGACACCCTCACAAGGTACTGAACATGGGGGCAGTGTGCGGCGAATGGGAGACAACCTGTCGATGGCATTTGTCCGGGAGTGGAGAATTCTTCAGTGTTGCCATTGAAATGCTCTCAAGGTTCTGAACAAGGTGTGGAGGTTGCAAGTTTGTGGAAAGGGGCATGCGTGTGATTTGCTTTGGTGGTTTGGTTGGCTGTGGTAAGGGGGACTGAGGAAAATGGCGCCATTGAGGATGGCTGCCTGGCCAGGGGGGTGGGATAGATTTGCGCAGGCCATCTTTGTGGGTTGCTGTTGCTGGTGTCGTGTGGTGGTGATCGGTGTGGTGAGCTGCGTGGCGGCGATCTGTTCTACCCTGTGCTGCTTTAAGACGGCTGGCTGGAAGTGGCTGTGGACGAATAATGTGGACGTTGCCTTTTTGTTGCTTCACAAGCGTGGCACAGACTTTTGTAATGCTCTTAACAGTGTAGAATCTGACCATGCTATTCGTGTGCATTGCTGCATGGCAGCCGCAGCAAATGCCGTCAAACGAAATGTCAGTGTGCTCCATTGCGCGAGCATCAAGTTGCACATGCCTGCACCTTCACATGTGTGCTATGGCGCCCTGGAGCCCAGGGCCATGGCCTTGTTAGAACACTGGCTGGATTGAAACCTGTTGACAACGAATGTGCACGTGGCAAAATGGCCTAGATGTGCGCTTTTCGTCCACGTGTACAGCAGACATGTATCACGGCGGGAGACCAAACAGAACCTTGCTTCTCTTGGATGCTGGTGGGACAAGCACATCGGCGAAGCTATTCGTTAAATAGGATCTTTGCTGGCAGGGTCTGACTCATGCTACACTGCGTTCGCGCTTGATTTTGCAAGCTTTCTGAATGCCCCTCCGTCCTGGGAGTACTTTGCACAGATGGGATGGACACACACTACTGTGCTGCTTGTTGCAGATGTTGCGAATCCAGTGGTCGTGCAACTACAGAAATGTTCACAGGCATCTGCAGCATGTTGGGCTGTTGTGCACCCATTGGCTCATATTCTGACATAAAATCGGTGAGCGACGTGCAACGAGCCCATAGCGCGTTCGCTGCTTCCGGATGACTCACAGCGGATACAGGCCCGGTTGCCTTATTGAATCCACCAAAAAACACACTATATCTCTTCAACTCTCCCATTATTGGGGAATCACAGATCTAAGCTGCAACATGCAACCGCGTTTGAGACAGTTGCATGAACAGTACATCAGCTACATTTAACAATTTATTGATAATCCTGACATTTTTTAATGTTATTAGCACTAGTAAATCCGCCAAGAAATGGAGGAATTTCAGCAAAAATCGACTCAGCAAACGATATATTCTCCCCAGGCGCACCCCAGTTTCACACGAGCAGCACACCTCCGGCCGCGCCTCGAACGCGCGTAGCGCCGCAGCATGGGCACCTCCGAGCTGGCGTGCACCTACGCGGCGCTCATCCTCCACGATGACGGCCTCGAGATCACGGTGAGGGCGCCCCGGCGGCCCATGCTGCACCGCCTCAGATCCACGGCCTGCATGTTTTTGGAGCTGCCGGCGCAGCGAGCCGCATTCTGCTGAGGGCAGCGTCGCCGGTGGATTGAATGGATGGCTGTCGGGCGGTGTGCTGAGACTGCGCTGCGTTGCTTTGGGGCGATGGTGCAATGTGTGCACTGTGTGTTCGGGGCGGCGGTTGGTCGTCGGGGACGGGGGTATCGGGGCGGTGGGAGGAAAATCTGTGGGGGCTGAGACAGCTGATGGGAGAAAGGGGGAGATCGCGCCTGGCCTGGGGTTTTGAGTCGCGGCTGTGGACTTGCCCGCTGACTGTGGTGGCGTTGGGCGGTGTGCGACAGGCTGACAAGATCATGACACTGACCAAGGCGGCCGGCGTGACCGTGGAGCCCTACTGGCCGGCGCTCTTCGCGCGGCTGTTCGAGACCAAGTCCATCGGCGACTTGATATGCAACGTCGGCGCCGGTGAGTGGCGGCTGGCCGGGAGCGGCGCACGGGCGGGACCGCATCGGGTCGAATGAATTGAATCTCTCACCTTCCCTTGCCTGGCGGCGGCTTGGCGGCTTGATTCTCTGGGCTTGTGCGTGATCGATTGCCCCGGGTTGCTTGGCGGTTGATAGGCAGGGTGGGTTGAGCTGGGAGGTGATGTGATGCGATGTGATTGGATTGGATTGTGTGGCGCCCAGGGGGTGGCGGCGCACCTGCTGCCGGGGGCGCCGGGGGGGCGGCGGCCGGCGGCGGGGACGCCGGCGCGGAGGAGGCCAAGAAGGAGGAGAGCGAGGAGGAGGAGGAGGAGGACGAGGTGAGTTTGCTGAAATCGTGTGCTTGGGAATCTGGGAGCCCGTTAAACGGCTTTCTGTGTTGAAGGGGTTTTCTGTGCGGAAGGGTTGGTCTCCGTTGAAGGGGTTTCTGATGGGGCGGTGTATGAACTCCGTTGCCTGTATTTGCCGAAAACAAATGGCAAGGAGGCTCTTGCGCCTGGGAAGGCGGTTTTGGGCATAGGTGGGTGGTGCTCGGTTGAAAACGTGCTGCAACTTGTGGGACGTTGAGCAAACCCCACATGAGTGGCAAGGCTTGTGGAGGTGTTTTCCGTGACGTTGACGCATGAATATAGCCATGTTAGCGGATGAAAACTGGAATGCTGGCCATGGGATGTGCTTGTTGACTGGGTTTAGATCAGTAGATAGCGTCAGCTTTTCCTGCTATGGGGTGGGGAATGGTCGATTACACATTGCGACAACAAAGGGGTCGTGTCACAGAGTGTGCCTAGCTCCTGAGCAAAGCGTTTGTTGGCATCATGTCGAGCTTCATGAACATTTGCGTAAAAGCTGCAACCGTGATAGGAAAACTACTGCAGGGCGGCATGTAGAGCAAAGACATGCACCCAGGGCAGTGCGATCATCTTTTCAAAGGCAAAGACAAGCATATCATATTGTTGGCCAGCTGGACACCTTCTGAGCATTGGCGTTGGTGCATCTCTTGCCATCACTTGCATTATCGACTCGTTACAGGCTCCTAAGTGTTTCTGGCAGGGTAGTTCAAAACAGAGTGGTGCATGCCTGAGCCTAGGCCCACTTTCGGCACTGCTTCAACTATGCGCAATGCTTATGCATGTTGATGAGGCAAACTGCCCAAGCACAGAGAATTCTGTTCAATACTATGACCCACACTCATGGCCGCCATGAGCATAAGCGGCACAGTGCTCACAAGGTTGTCCAGAGTTGATATGGAGGTTAGATCCTTTAGACCGTCAGCAGACTATGGATGCAGACTGGAGAATTGAAGGACTGCTTGGAAATTGACTAATACAGCATGGTCTAGTGGGGTGTTGGATTGCAGTTGTCTTGAGCTCAGAACAGGATAACACAGTGGCATCCTCTGTGTATGGCGCCTGATTGGTGCAACAGGCGACCGTGTCACTGGTGCATCCCTATCGGCACAATGAAATCAAGAGATCGTTTGCATCGGAAGTACATGCAAAGCTGTGATAAGAGGGCTGGTTGATGATTGACTGGCTAGCATGAGTTGTGTGTTTTTCATTTGATTGATTGTGGCTCGTCCACTCTCCTCACTGTCAGCAGAACCTGTTGATATTAAATGGCACACAAGGCCTCGCAACCCACTTGCATCGATGCTTTGGGCACAGGCGCACATGCGAGTGGTTTGAATTGAACTGCAAGCATCACGCCAGGGACGTTGCAGGGCATGAACTACACACAATTTGAGTATGGAACAGAGCTTACATTGGCATCCAGCATAGGCATGCTACACCTTGGTACATTTTATGCGCCTGGGGCTGTTGCTGATTCTCCTGTTTGCTCTCCAGGACATGGGCTTCAGTTTGTTCGACTGAGAAGAGCGATCCCCACTATCCATGGGCTTGCTGCTGGGCGAAAGGAGTTGATCAGCGCCTGTCCGGGCCTTCACAAATGGCCCATGGTGGCGGCTGCAGGTGACTGTGAGAGGCTTTTTGAGAGAGGGGGAGCGCCCTATCTCTGGTGCAAAGATTGAAGTCATGCTGGCAGGCAGGAGGCCAGGACGCGGTTTGATACTCCTGGGAATGGGCTCCCTTCTGACAATGTAAACACTTGCATCAGATACTCTTGACTGGTCGCCTGATGTGTCTGTGCTGGCAACGGCATCATATGACAACGACTCCTGTGGACACCACAAGCAGTGAGTGATGTGCGTTCCGGGCAGGCTCCCAAACTTGTTGCTGCTGTGTCAAACTGGCCACAACGACCTGCCCTTGCAGCAGCTGCCCTCTGTTTGTGAGGGATGCTTTGTATTGGCTGATCTGGAAGCCCCGCCCCGCTTTGGGAGACCAGGTGCTCGTGTGTCGGACAAGGAATCGCGGAGGCCTTGTTGGAAAAGGGAGTGGCGGGCAGCAGGGTCCACATGCGCGTTTTCCTGCCAGGGTGGGAGGCAGGGCTGTATGCGAAGATGGAAAATTGATGCGTGAGGACTCCCCATTGCGTCGCCCGATGCCAGCCAGATGTGGTAGTTTATCCTGAACTGGAGTCAGATCAGCGTTGTTGTGCTTTTGGTAACGCCGGGACTCGTAAGCTCAGTATGGTGTGCCTAACCTGCTGAACTGATGTGCCCAATGAACTCGGCGCGTTTCGAGGGTTGGGGTCGTTTGGGGGGGCACCGCTTAAGACGCCACCATGAACTGTGCGATCTTGGCCCGCGTTGTGGTGGCCGGCGCCGCGCCAACACCCCTCTGCTTCCACGCCGACAGTTGCGGACGTGGACCCAAAGGGACGAAAATCCAGTCGGGACGTAAGCTCTGAGCCATGCAGAATCCACACTCCGTCGTCGTGGCGCTGCTGGCTGAACCCGAACGTGGGTCGGGCAGCACTTCACAGATGGGGCACTGTGCTTTTTGGACGTTGCCTTGGCGTCCCCGTCGTTCTGCCGACCATTCGATGGCTAGCTTTGTTGAATCCGCACGGTGTTGTGCCGCCTCGCGCTGCAGTTCATTGGCCACTGACGCCAGCATCACCTTGATGTAGTCGAAACCTCACATGTGCGCAAGGAGAGAAGCCCAGGCAAAGATTGTTGATTCAACGCCGCTGAAGGCCTCAAAGCCCTTTCCTGGCTCCCCTTACCATAGGCGGGATAAATCATTGAGATCCATATTGGTGCTTCTTCCGTGAGTCGTATTCAGTGAAAATCCCCCTCACATATGGATTGCCTCCAAAGAAATAGGAACAACGAAAAGTTTCACTCTTACAAGCTGGCCTCGTGACTCTGCCACTGCCATTAGAGGGCCCCAGCTAGCCTTGTGGCCTTTCAGAACCAGTGCGTGGTGCAGACGAGAGGGGCGTTTTCTTTGTTTCAGGTGCCCTCCAGATATCCTGTCCAAAGTAATTTCCAGCGTTTAGAAATGGACTGCACGAGCAATGCTTGTTTAGGTGTGAGAACACCGAGCATTGGACGTTGTGGAAGTCACTGTCATTTGCCAAGCCGTACATGGATTGTCCCGGAATTTGCATCGCACTTGACTACAGATGTCTACACCAGATCTTGGCAAACATGCGCCCAACGCCACGCTCAACACCCATAATTCACAAAGGAATTCGCGTGTTTTTCGCCGTGTTTTACCCAGAGCGTATACCAATCTATACGACGCCCACAGCATTGCTGTGCGGCTCGGGCTTTCGTGGTCGGCTGTCCTGCCTTCATGTCGTTTGGCCCAAACCACTGATGGGCCGCAACACCGGCTGGTCCATGCTTTGCTGTGCCTTGCTGGAACCGGCGGCATTCAAACGGAGGCCCTGCAAATTTCATGAAAGGCCGATAAACTACCAAACTGCGGACAGTGATAATACAGTTGAACAACATATATGTTATACTCATGTGTGCTGAGATTGTGTTTGCCTGCAGTCCCCATCGTCGAACACTGCCGCTTCACCAACGGCGCAATGAAAGGGGCTGTGACAGACGCGCCTGTAAATTCCTTGGACCACCAATCACGGCTTGTCGTTGTTGCTTTCTGAGTCTTTTCACTCTCAATGTGACATACCGATTTGGAATGAGTATTAGCGAACTACCGTCCCACTGGGCGATCCACGTCCTGTTGCTCTGAACGTCGAGCTTTCACGTATACACAAGCTTCACGAGTCGGTGGAAACTTGGCCACAGAATCGGCTATCCGACGTATGTGACAACCTCATTGAAATGAAATCATGCTCCAACTTGGAAGTCCCAGCTGCTTGGACAGTAAAACAACGAAGTTGCAGCCGCGTTTCTCGCGATGTTTCTTCCATCAGTTGTACCCTTGTGGATTGCCCATCCTCAGCAGAATGCAATCATATGACCGTTGGACGTATCAGCCGCTGAGGCCCCAGCGTATGGCTAACAATGACCAGACGTTTCCCTCAAGCCAGTGCCATGCAACCCATCAAAAACAGCGACACAAACATGTCAAAGACTTCAAAGTCTCTAATTTAACATTAAAGTAAAGCAAAACTCAAAGTAGAATTGCAGTCATTCCCTTTACACTTGCGGCCTATGGGCATCTTCCCTTTTTGGTTCCCGACGCCGCACTCGAAACTTATACACTGGCCGACTGGACATCTTGATAGAATTTTCAAGAACAATTATTTATCATTATTTTCGTTTGTTTGCTATTTCTAAGGAATTGTGACCAAGCGGCTTTCAATGCGAATGGGCAACGACTTGGCGATTGGCAAATACAGGCAGCCGCATTTGTCGTACAAAGAATGTGGCCAAAACGGAAAACATGCCAAAGTGCCTGTTGTATCAAGATGGGGTCTGCCCAGCGAAGAAGGTGCTCTTTTCGCACAACTTAATGAATAACATTACATTCACCTAATTAAACTATTCACAACCATCGCTTTTCCTTGCGCACTTTAATGCGCACCAAACTGCTGAATATCATGGCAGCAATGCACAAGGTGTTGCATCTAGGCGGAATCGAGCTTGCCCAAATGCGCTCTTTGCGTCAATTTTGAGTGCAACAAAGCATCAACTGATTGGTGCGCAGAAGCCGGTCACACACAACCTTTTTGGAAATTCTTCTGCCGTCAGTGCTCTCTCGATGGCGCGGCAGGCCCTCCAAGGCGCGCGATTTCGCCCCGCCTCTTTGCAGCGACCCTTTTCTGAGATCGGCGCTCGACAGCGCAATAGGGGGTGCTTGAATCTGGGCCTTAAGTCCCTGCGGCCAGGGTCATCGATCCCATGAAATCTCTCATCCAAACTTTTCATCGTTGTCTGTTGTGCACATTACCGAAAATCTATATCACAAGATGTTTTTGAGACAATAAGACATATCGAGATGAGATACATGTAAAAGGTATTCGATGTTAGGCAAAGAGCAACGCTCTTCACTGCCGTCATGACAATGGATCGTGGGTCGGATGCCCTCGCGCAAATCGTTTTGGCAGATTTTGGGTTAAATCCACAAAGTTCGATTCTGCCAGAGCATGCTAAATCAGTGGCCTTGCAATCTCAAGGATGTGCGGACAGCCTGCAGCTTGCCTGTGAATTCTCTATTCGCCAATCAAAGAACAGCCCAAAGAACATTACTGCCACACAATGCTGCTTTTAGCAAGAATTGCCCACGGCTTTTGTCTGCAACGGTTATATTTACCCGTACATATATCTACAGATATATGCACGTTTAAATATACAGGACTGATCATAATAAGTGTGTTCACTCTACTGCATTAATGTACAATACACTGTTCATACGCCAGAATACGGAAGGGACTTGTGAGGGACGGGCGCTCTTTTGCCAGTGCCTCTTGCCTTCATGAGGGCTTGAATTTCGATGTGCACTTGACCGCGGCCCTCCGTGTACACCGTCGGATGGCTGCCGCGCATTGTCGCGTCCGCTATGAAATTCTCGTCGAGCAATCGTGGAGCAGCACCGGTGAGAGCATCTGAAAACAACCACGTGGGAGGGCACATCATGAAAAGGGATCCACTGGCGCCATGGTACAAAGCCAAATCTGCATTGCCTTTGATGGACGTGTCACTTAATGGAAGACGCTGTGTCGATTTTGTGTGTGCTTAGCATCAACTTGACGTTAAGATCAGAGGGCCCACCACCCCACCCACCCCAAAAACCCCTTACAGTTAATCCTTATCTCTGCGGCAGGAAGACTCACCAACATCGCCTAATCGTGCAGTACAACCTAATGATGCTTTCAAGCAAGCAAGCAGCCTGGTTGCAACAGTTGTGACGATTTCGAAATTGGTATGGAAAAGCCATAGCAAGCGATGTACACAGCCCTTGAGGTTGTCTGCAATGACGCCGCAGGACCATTTTGTGAGCTTGGACACTTGAAGGAGGCTTGGCAACCAGTCAGGAGTCTGTTAGCCACTTATCAGTGGCATTGCAGGGCACCATCACCGCTTATGTCGATCTTGTGGCAATCACATAATCTCTGGGCGTCACAGGTCTGGGGTCCCCCCACCCACCGCGTGCAATTGACGCTAAGCGTATCAAATTCGACACAGCGCCTTCCCTAAGCAAGGTTACTCGTAATATGGAATTGCTAAATCTGTACTGAAATTGTGATACAATAGTATTTTGCCGTTGTTTATTGCATGAGTCAACCAGCCTTCCATACTTCTTGAGCTTTCCCCATACTGCTTTTCAACTCGCTTGCTGCATTGGCGGCTGCCAGACACTTGGACACTATGGCTCTCATTGGAGAGCGAAAGCACTTCCTGAAATTGAGTTGTTTAATAGTGAGACGCAGAACACGTTCTGCCTCTCGCTCCTTCATGTCGCGGGCAGCGCTCGTTTGCGTCTCAGTGATTTTCAGTCATTTCTGTTCTCCATTTCTTTCATCTGGTTTTCATTCTTTATTCGTCGGGAATCTTCCACCGAAGCTGGAATCTTGCCAAGGTGCTGACCCGCCAACAGTCCTCGTTCCAATTTAAGCTATTTCACAGTGAGTTTGAGCACAGGCGGCAACGCCGACCAGAGTTTTCACCCTGGAGCGGCAAGTCCCGAAGGTTAACACCAAAAGAAGCATACGATCGAGCAGGTATGGCAATCGTGGCCGTTGTGAAATTATCATTCCCTGGACGAACACACATCCTGGATGAAGCAATGTTATGGCGATTGCGCCCGCCATTGTCCACAAGGTGCCTCAGCGGTTTATTGCTTGTTCCAGTGCACGCATCCACTGGATTGCACAGAAGACTAATGCCCTTCCGATGCCCTTCATTTCCTGACATAAAGGTCCTGAAAGGCAATGAAGGCGTTTCCCCGCTTCAGATTTTCATGTTTGAGGAATGTAGGGCCCTCGCATCCTTAGTGACCTTCATATCCGTAAGTTATACGTGTCAGATAATGCCATGGTTTGGCTAAGGTGCCGTGCACCTCCCACCGTGCAATCTTTCCTTGCCGCCAGCCCGCGAATCTGCGGCGAGCCACATGGGGCACTCGACCACATGCATTCCTGGTGTGTTTGGAAAGCTTGCAATGCCGTATCCATGTAGTTGTCTTAGGTCCGTCATCTCGTCGTGATGAAACACCTTGAAGACAATCCGCGGCCACCCCTGTGTGGTAGTCAGAGAGTGACTGCATTTTTTGATCCCAGAATTTTCGCTCTACAAAATGGAGGAAGTTCCGGTGCAGTTCAATTCAAAATTCTTTGGAACAAAAAATGCTGGACTTCCGACTCGTCGCAGCACCCACAAGGCGGTAGAAGAACCAAAAGGTCCATTGTAAGATGCAGAGTTATCCAAAGGTCGCCCTCGTTTCCGTAACGAATTTTCCATGCACCTTGCCGCACAGTTTTTCTTTCCGTGCACTCAGCGATACTCGTATGTCACGCTCGCCACCTTCATGTCCTTCGTTTCGTAGTGCAGATCCAGCGGATGGCTCCACAATGTAAGCTCATCCTCATCCTCCGAAGGTTGAGAAATTTGAGACGTCCCCTGCCATCTCAAACTGTTAGTTCGCGGCAAGGACAGCAGTGGCGCCATTGACATCAACTGTCAGTTGATTGTCGCCTGAGCTCTCAAATAGGAATTTTCCAGCTCTCTTTGCATGGATTTGCATCGGCGCTGCCAGTGTGGCAAGATGCATTTACATTGAGTCATAATAGATTATGTTATACTATAATACATCATATTATTTTATATTATACAGATACAGCCGTTTTACGAGATGGAGCAACGGCATACTGCACGAAACACTGCAGATGGTCGGCGGACAGGGCAGCATCTGGAATTTGCGCAAACCAATCTGCAAATTTCCAGGTTGGCATAATCCTTCCTGCAGCGACCATACAGCTGTCACTTGGGTGGAGGTTGGCTTGCAATGTGCAGGCCAATGGGCAGTACCCGCAACTGCCCCACTTGGTATCGGTTAGGTCACCTGCCGCACTTCATGCCATCTCATCTCTTTGCAACCTGCCATCGCCTCAGGGCATGCAAGGGCACTGTCTGCAGTACTTCAACACATGTGGCCAAGGAAGACTTCGATTTGTATTGGGGTTTGAATTTTTAACACTGCGTCCAGTGCGGCTGGGGATTGCTGACACTGACAAACTTTCAGGGCGATTTATTGGCAGTGCTGTGAAGATTCTGTGTGTCTGCCAATGGGGCAGAAAGCAAACACGCCATCAAGGCCATCGCAGTGGCTTGCAAGCAAGCCGGGGCACAGCGTTGAAGAGAGCCTCACCAAATATATATACCTGCCCAGCGAGATGGCCATTTAGGGCATGTTCAACTTCTTGATAGAAAGAACAACGTTTGGTCCGTTCAGGAACAGCCAACAACCTCTCGGTGTCCGCTCTTCAAGGTCCATGTGTCGCCGGCTTGGGTCACCCTCCATTCGCAATAGCCGCTCCTGCGCTTCAGGCCAGTGCAGCCCACGATCTCGCCTATGAAATGCACGTCCACGCTCCCTCCGCGGGAACTCAACAATCTCTCTTCATGCACAACATGGAGGTCTGCTCCCTCAAAGGGCCCGCTGCCTCGGCTTCCCTGGAGGCCGCGCTCACACAAAGTGCGTCCTTTCACCAAGAATGTGTGAGGTGGTTGAGCACAGCTGCGCTAAGTGCGAAAACTGCAAAACATTCAACCCTTCCGCATAGTATAGAAACGCTTTACCCCTTTCTCTGGAGAAAATTAATAAATAACAACGCAACGCTTGGCCTTTGTCCGCGGAGCAACATAAAAGAATAAGCCAACGCTCTGAAAACAAAATTCGGAGCGAAAAGCCCAACGGTAAAATTTTCTGATGCCAAAGTGTTCAGTGTTTTATATGTCTTGATTGCAAGTGTCTGTCAACGGCGACAACATGCTCCTTGGCATCTACTAGCAAATGGGGGCCACGTTCAGCATTCATCCGTGGTCTGGCACAAAATGCTCTTGCCCCTGTCCTGTTTCCGATTAACAGGCCCCATCTTCCTGTTTTGCTTGTGATTCTTTTGGATGCATTATTTCACGCTGGCACAATCGCACCCAGGTGGCCGTCGGGGGATGAATGGCAAGTCATCGACATCTCAGTGGAGCAGATCAGTCGTTGGTGAATTCGCTGTGCAGGTTTCATGACATTATGGGTGTTCTGGAATGACACAGTGGCAATTTTGGACAAGAATGTTTACAGAGCTTGCGACCGTCGCCCATGTTCTGTGCGTGCAGCAGCTGGTGTCATGCACATAACGTCGCATCACTCATTGTAGGAATCCGTTCTCTCAGAGTTCTGCCGGTGAATGATATCTTACCAACTGCCGGGACACCCTCGCGTTCAGTGTGCCAGTGTTCCTGCCCATGAGAAGATTTGCGCAGTCGATCAGGCAGGTTTGATTGGCAGGATCTGTGCGGCAGTGCCGAGGTGACAGCGTGTGTGGCTGACTAAAATGTGTGGACGTTGTGAAATGCAGCGGGCAAGATTATGCACAGCATCCAGGGAAGTTGAGGCTGCAGGCTGACATGGAGAAACGCATTCTTGATCTGTAGCAGAAGCCTTGATAGAGCGCTGCATGATGCCATCGAAAGTCGAGATCGGAGCTAGGGATCTTGATCTGGTGCCACACAGACCAATAATGGACTGAAAACTGATGCGTTCAGTACATCAGTTGGTAAGGTTGTGGACATTTTGTTCTTTGATGGTGCATCGGATGGCCAGGATACGCTGTTCTGACCCCAGTGCCCTCTCTCCACACACAACATAATTCAGTGCTCTTGTTGGAACAACAAGCGTTTGTTTGCAGGGGTAGCTGATGTATCACTAGGATGAGGAAGAATAATGGTTGCGGAATGTGTACGTTAGGTTAACATCAATACGAACTATTGGTAAGGATCTTTGGATTCAGTTAGCATCTGCATGAATTAACATTTCTGGCACTCAAGGTACTGCCGCATCTACCTGCAATCTCATTCGCCAAGTGTCTCTAGTGGAAGCACAAACAATAGGAATTTGGCTGTGAACTTGTCCACACTGATCGATTGAGGTTTGACTGATTGACAGATTCATGCAAAGATTAATGTCGGTTGAGGCACGTGCCACGACCAGTATGTCGTTTTCCACGATGCTGTACTTGATTCATCAATTCATCCACCTGATTGAAAGTGAATTGTTAGGTATCATCCAAGGTCTGGACAACCAGCAGGATCCAATGGGCTGCTGTCCAGCAGAGAGTAGAAACTCAGACAAAAGAGAGAACTGTCATTGACTTGCACTTGGCATTGTTGTACTCATGCCATATTGCACAGATTACACTGGGTCAGCCACTGAAGTTCAGAACATTGTGCTGTTTGTTTCGCAGTGATAAGCAGATGTTGGTTGCATCATCAAGTGTGTCCGCGTGTTGTTGTTTCCATGCACTGGCTTTCTAAATCCAGTGAAACACCACTAATATTGCCGTGAAGCTCCTGATGTGCGTGGTTCCTTTTGTAAAAGCACAGACAACCTTTGGGCAGTTGCCCACAAAAACATATTTCGAGTGGTTCCAATTGCACACAGCCTACATCACAGTGCAGCTCTCCAATACATACACAAACACAAACTGGAAGAACGATTCCACATACATACATTTCCATACACAAACTGGAAGAACGATTCCTGGCATGGTTGAGCTGTGCTGGTTCGTTAGTGTTTGGGTCCATTACCAACAGTCCTATATCATGTCAAGAGCAGACAGATCGAGTCCTGCCTCTAGCACTACTGAGGCAAGGTACCTGCGGGATGACCCCGAGGATCCGGTGCCAGCAATCGGCTGCAGATAGCCCGCGCCTGCACGCTGGCTTGAGCGGGCCGCCTTGCTGACCCCCTCAAGAAGGATACGCCTGTCTTCAGGCCTGGTGCGCACCACCCACTGCCAACAATCGGGCAAAGTCTCCAGATTTTGGACATTTCAGTTCTTTGTGCCTCACCTGATGAATGCCATGCACACCACTAACTCCCCCAGAAACATGTCACTCCTTTCGTATCTTTGAACAGCTATATCAAAATGACGATTGTGTGGAAAGAAGAAACTTGCCCAAGTTGGCAGTCTTCGTAATAACCTTCCGATCGTAGCCCCAACGATGCTGACAACCACTGGGGGACAGGAAGCAAGAATGCATGGCCAGGATGCGGACAACAAAGAGGCCCCTTTCCCTGTGCAGGGTGCCACTCATCGGAAGATTCCCCCACTGCAGCTCCCGATTGATGGTTGGCAGTATTCATTGTTGGCAGTGTCTGCAAGTGCCTGGGACCCAGTTGCAGTGAACGATATTGCCAATGCACTGGGACTCATCAGTTCCGCTCGACGGGTGTGCCATTGGCGCCAATACTGGCCCCACTACGGGGTTTGACACTTGGACATGGACAACATGAGCTGTGTTTGCAGTGGGCTTTGTCACTTTGCTGTCTTTGCAAGACAAGTTGTCTTTCACGCCCTGCACCATCGTCATGACATGCAGCTGTCGCTTCACTGTACGGAGCAACAAAACTGGGCTCCCCATTGCCTGGCAGCCACCACCTCAGCGTGCCTGGGGAGTTCCCAAAATCTGCATCCAAACCATCACAAGCACGCGTTGACGGCAAGCAGAGGGGGACAGATCGAGACGTCGCGTATGAGCTCTGTTTTGCGTGTCGGCCTGCGTCCCGCGTCTCCACATCACCTGTTCTGAGGTTAGGACTAATGATTAAGGTTGAGAGTATCACCCTTTCAGCCAAATGTGCCTTCGCAAGGGAACCCTAGTCGCGGCCACTGTCAGAGGCGCGCTCGCGTTGCGTACTCCGGCGAAGGGTAGTCGCCTTGGAGGGTGGCCATCCTCGCGGGGGGGGGGGGGGCCGTGCCAGTCCTCACGGTGATCTCCTGTGCGAGCGGGAAGTGACGACCCTGGCACTGGATGGCGGGAACTTGGGCAGGATTGCGCAAAACAAGGAGAAAAAAGGACGAGTAGCGACGGCTAAGTAGTGACGCGGGGGCATGTACTAATAGTGATTGGCTGCACCAGGGTCGAAGGTTGTTCCTCGCTGCACTGCGGTCACACCCCTCGGTTATTTTTCGCGCAGCGGGAAAAGTGGCAGCGGGGGCGCGTCAGGGCTGGGGGCAGGTAGTAGCAGAAAAGGAACTTTGATTGCTCCACATTGGACATGGCAGCTCCACTAATACTTGAACTCTCAGATTGTGACGCTATACTTTAGAATCAGCAATGCACAACCAAAGCTGCTGTCGCACAGCTAACTGTGAATCGAATGCAAGAGCCGGCTTTGAGTGTATTTTTTTGATTGCCCTAAGGGAAGACGCTACGCCGATTTTGGCACGCTCAGCGTCAGTTGCAACAAATTTGTAACAAATCTTACCCCCCACCCCTCGACCCACTTTGCGTCAAATTGACGTTAAGCGCTAACAAAATCAACGTAGCGCCTTCCCTAAGGCACCATCGCTTCTCTTCCTGCACGATAGGCTGATGCATTTACCATCACCAAACTGATGCCCATTTATGTGCTCAAGAAATCGCCAGCGTCACCAGCCTAAATGGACACTGCGTCGAGCCCCAAATGAACGAATATTTCAGGCACAGGGCTGCGGTGCACAGTGAGAATAAAGCCAAACGAAAAAAACAAACGAATAATGGCAACATTCGCCCAAGGTAGTACAACATGTCTTAGCGACGTAACAGCAACCTGTAGAAGAGTCAACGTTGCCGGTGCTTGGCTCGCCCTTTCCTTTCCTATGCAGCTTCTGCCACCCCAGTTTTTGGTGTGCGTGTGCCCTACGAACCAAACCTTCTTTTGCAGTTTTTCCGCCTTCCCGACTTGGGTTTCCGTGTGCCATACAAGCCCAAACCTTGTTTTGCAGCTTTTCTGATTCCATGTGCTATTCAGGACCAGACCAAGCTGAAGGTTCTTTGCCCGTGCTGTTCCTGGGCCTGTCTCGCCAACTCGTGACAAATGCAAGCACAATTTCTTTTTACACCTCCAGCAATCCCACCATTCATCGCTGTGCACATGCACACCTGGACTGGCAACATTTGATACAACAAACCAAGCAAAGAGCCTACAAACACCTCATGCCCCCCATTTGCCTGCCACCCCCTTCTCCCTGGCGTGCTTCCACAACGCCGTGCAAGCCAGCTTGGGATCGCATCCAGGCTTCACCACAGCGAGGCACATCCCAAACGTGTACACCCCTGGCGGCACCAAATACTCATCGTGCACAGACGGGCTCCAGCTGTCGTCCCCGCCAACTCCCATGTGGGCACAGTCCACATGAACATGCGTCAGCCCATCTGGCTCAAGCTCCACATCGTGTCTGGCCGCTGCGAGCCCCTCCAATGAATGCTGGCTCACGTTCAACTGAAACCCCTCACCTTTTTCTGAGCTGCTCACAACCACGCCCCAGCCATCCTCCCCGACCATGGCGCACCAGCGCACGCCGCACCTGCCCCCATTCTCCCCCGGCACGATGTAGGGCACATGCATGCGATCTGCGCCATCCACGGCATGGCACCGCAGGGGTGCTCCGAACTGGCGGTCCGCATAGCACTCCTGCGGGCCCCTGCCATACCACAAGACTCGACCCAGGCGGCTCGGGATGGCAAAACGGACGCCCACACGCGGAAGCGAGGGCCGCAGGCGGGGCGGCAGCTTCTTGGGGAGCGCCCCCGAGGCATCGATACGCCAGCAGAGGTACAGGTGACCGTACTTGTCCACCGTGCAGCGCACTTCCACCCCCACCTCCCCCTCTAGATCGCCCCCCTTCCCCTCAGGCTCCAGGATGCCATCTCTGCCATCCCCGCGATCTGCGAACCAGTGGGCGCCTCCGACCTCGCTGACGCCCACGGCCGTCGCTGACGACTCCCCCCCTTCGCCTGACGTCTTCGGCCTTGGCTTCATCCGCCACTTGGCTGCAACAGTCGCCGATTCGTCAGTGCGCTCTGCCACTTCGACGGTAGCCACCCCGTCGCAGGTCAGGCGATCCAGTCCGGCTGAGCACCACCTCGCCGCGTGGCTCGTGCCCTGAGCACCGCCTCTGTCGTTATCTGTCGGTGCGCGGAAGAGGCACGGCAGCACAGGGGCAGACAAGAGGGCAGCACCACAGTAAGCCAAGGAGTCCACAGCCCCTGACGGTTTGTCGATCTGCACCATCAAGCCACCCACGGATATCCTGATCTTGGGGCCGCCTTCTTCAATGGTGACGTCGCCTTCATGACAGACAAGCTCTGCAACACAGCCGCTGCCGATGTCGCCCTTTGCATTTGAGTGCAGAGCGGACTCGACCCACCCTTCTGGGAATGGCAGCTGCCGCTCCGCAACAACGTGCCCCTTACCAGCCCAGGGCGTGTCATCTTTCAACAGAGCACGAGCTTCGATGAAGAGCTCGCACTCCATCAGCGGTGAGATGGCCACGGCCGCCATCACCTGCACCAATGCTTCCGATGACATCGGAATGGCGAGATGGTCTTCCTCGCCAGCCATGGCGTACACTTCCCCAAGCGTCCACCAGACAGCGTCCTGCTCATGTGCTGAGGCTGTGGCAGCCATGCCATCAACGATGGGTCGCCATTCGAACACCAGCGCCGCGGTCGAAACGAAGTCCCATTTGTTTTGGATTCTGATGGACAAGCTGCAGCCATCCGCGCTGCCAATCAACACAAGACGAAAGGAGATGGGTGCCTGGACGGCCTTGCACTCCAAGAGTGCTGGGTGGGGTGTCCTGTCGGGGAACACAAGCCCATTTATCACGAACTGGGCGTCGTTGGGCTCATCTCCAAAGTCTCCGCCATAAGCCCAGAACTCTCGCCCAGAGCTGTCCCTCTTGACCAAGCCTTGGTCCACCCAGTCCCAAATGAAACCACCCTGAGCATAGGGCAGCCTGTCAAACGCGTCCCAGTACTCCTTAAAGTTGCCTGTGCTGTTTCCCATCGAATGGGCATACTCACAAAGGACAACGGGCCGGGTCTCGCCAGGCAACTCGGCAAGGCTCACAACCTGTTCCACCCTCGCGTACATGGGGCAGATGACATCCGTGGCTGGCGTCCTTGAGCCCCCACCCTCGTAGTGAACGGGTGTATAGGGATCCTTTGCCCTTATGTATGCGGCCATGGACAGATGTGCTGGCCCGTACCCAGATTCATTGCCCAGCGACCACATGAGAATGCAGGGGAAGTTTTTGTCCCGCTCAAACATGCCAATGCCCCTGTCCACAATTGCATGGAACCACAGGGAGCTGCAAGCGGGGTTGAAGTCGTTGGCGCGGAAACCAGGGTCGAAACCATGCGTCTCGACATTAGCTTCGTCCACCACATACAACCCATACTCGCTGCACAGCTCATACCAGCGCGTGTGGTTTGGATAATGGGAGCAACGAACAGCGTTGAAGTTGTGCTGCTTCATCAGCAAGATGTCCTTCACCATCAGGTCTTCGCTGACCCACTTGCCGTGCTGCTCGTCGTGCTCATGCCTGTTGACGCCGCGAATCTGTATGGGCACCCCATTGTGCAGCAGCTGCCGGCCCCGCACCTCAGTTTGCCGGAAGCCCACCAGGCAGGACTCGCAATCCACAGCAGTGCCGTCTGGACACAGCAGCTCCAGCGTCAGGATGTACAGGGCAGGTTGCTCGGCAGACCACAGCTTGGGTGCAAAGCACATCGCATCCACCCCGACTTTCACCAGTCGGCCAACAGGCAAGGCAGTCGCTGCACATGCCCCCGAAACGTCGCTTATGACTTGAGTGCCGCCCGAGACGTCACATTCCAGTGGCTGCATCACGTCCCCTGGACTTCCCCTTTCCATCAGTCTCATCCGGAGGCGGAAGCCATCATGGTGCTTGTTCCCAAGGCCCACCTTGCATTCCACCTGCAAGCTGGCTGCCACCAGATCTCCAGACTGGCCAAACGAGAGGGGAGTGGTTACGTAATAATCTTGGATGTGAGCGAACGGCTTCTTCATCATGAAAGCATCTCTGTAAACTCCGCTCAGCCACCAGTGGTCCTGATCTTCCAGGTAGCTACCGTCGCACCAGCGCATCACCTGCAGCGCCAGGATGTTCTCCCCATGCACTGACAGCAGCCCAGACACCTCAAACTCTGCAGGGAGGCGACTGTCTTGGCTGTAGCCTGCCAGACAGCCGTTGACCCAGCAATAGAATGCCGAATCCACGCCTTCGAACAGCAGGAACACTCTGCCAGAGCCCCAGGTTTCCGGCACGTTGAATGTTCTTCGAAAGCATGCTGTGGGGTTCGAGGTGGGCACCCGGGGGGGGGTCACTGCGAAGGGGTACTGAAAGTTCGTGTATATGGGCTTGCCAGCCCCAACACACTCAAGATTGCATGGCAGCCCGATTGTGTCCCAGCTGGAGTCATCATACGACTTTTTCGCAAAGCCCTCAGGCACCAACATTGGAGAATCGACCACGCAGTACTTCCATCGGCACCCTGTCAGCTGCACCTTGTTACAGTTCCCCACTCCCAAGCGTCCACCCTGGGACCACAGCTGGAGTGCAGAAGACACGGACGGGTGGGCCTGCAGGGGTACATGTGGCCCACGCTTATTTATCCCAAACACTGCAGGATTCTCCCAATCTGGAACAGCACTTGCAGCCAATGTTTGACTGGCCATTTTTACACAAGGTCCACAGTTACATGCACCTCCCAAGAATCACAACCGGGACACCATCTACAGAGAAAACGCAATCTTGGGGCCACGCAAGGTAGCCAGGGCCACGAGCCGCTGCTGGTTGGCCAGCATCGCTCTACACAGTGCCACACTGCCCTCGAGCTTCAGAAGCCATGGATCTTGATCTGGTCTTTCTTGACGAGCTTCGTCTGCAGCACCATCCAGAGCGAGAATAAGCGATCGGTCCAAGCAGTAAGGATTGCATCAATCCACCAGTCAGCGGCGCACGACAAGCAACAATTGAATACCCAGGCCGTGAATGACAGTGGCCGGAATATTTCCTGCAGGCCCCAGCAGGGGCGGCTGATAACAACCCAGGGCGAACGAACAGGAAGAGTTTCTTTGCTGCAGGCAGAAGATGCGCCCGCGCACCAACAGGCAGCAACGATCGGGCCCTAGGTGCACTCTCCAGAGAGTTTTCCGCGCTCGCACGCCGCGACTGCGACCACAGCACGACGATTCGCGCTTTGGGCCGCAGAGATTTCGCACGACACCCCCTACCCGACATCGATTGCGTCGATCGAGTCCACACCGCAAGATCGTCGCCCACCAAATAATTCCAGACATGCACGCTGCTCGATCCTTGCCCCAGGCTTGCGGACAGGCCAAAGTGGACACGAGTATGAATCATATTCGTCGTGGAGCGCACGCAAACGTGAGACACACGACGCCTTGCGCGGTACCTCCTTGTCTTCTGATGAACAACAACAACCAGTCGCGCCCACAACTTTCGCGCACGCTCCCCGCCGCACACTTCCTCTCGCTGTCATCGGCTTCCACAGCAGAGGGGCCAAATGCGCGGCTCATTCTTGCAAGCGAGCGGCGCTCCAATGTGCACTGCGCTGCCCTGATCCAAACACATCTGAAAATACACACAAGCAGCCCGCCCCCCCACCTCACCCAACCCCACCCACCCCAGCTCACCCCCAACCCTCAAGTTTTCGATTGCATTCTTGCCGTCAGTGGCCCGACAGCGCTGCAAAGCGGAAAGGGCGATCTTATTCCACCAGCACGGCGGCGCTCCCCCGTATGACCATGGTTTCCTGCGCTTGCAACACATCTTGACCCGCACCCACCTGCACCAGAAAGGCCAGGATGTTCTTCCGCTGGTCCCCCTGCAGCTGAATGACCTGCCCCAGCTCCGGGTCCTCCACCACGTGGCCGTTGCAGCAGAAGTCCTTCTTCAGCGCCTTGAGGATCTTCCGCTTGTCATAGCCCACCGGCAGGCCCTGCACCGTGGTCAGGCTCTTGCGCCCGTTGCGCTGCTGCACGCGCACATGGACCGCCCCGTCGTTGGATGCCCCGCCCTTGTCGGGGTCCGCGGCGTCGGCCAAGGGGTCGAATGCGCCCGCTAGGGTGTCGGGCAGGCCGGTCTCCTCGCTCATAACACAGGTGGCGAGCGGGGTGCCCTCGAGCGGGGTTGGGCGGGGGCGGGGGGCGCCGAGAGGTAGCTGGCTCGAGGGGGAGAGTGGCGAGGGGGATTGGCGGGCGAAGCGCGGGCCAGCTGCGGGGCGGCGCAGGGCGTTGGGCGCGGTCTGGCCAAATATTTGTACATACTTGTATTTACATTTTTGTATTTTTGCATTTTTGTATTTTTGCATTTTGTACATAAACCGATCCAGAAGTCGGGCTTTCGGCCCGATGTTCTGCTCTTTTTTCGTTACCGCTTCCCTCTTTCAAAGTTCGCTCATTCACTGGCTAGGGGCCCAGGGGCCCCGAATACGTGGCCTTGAGAGGCGCGCTGATTGCATCCGGTGTCGCGGTCGCCATACCGATGGTTGCCACAGCAGAGCGCTGCAAGGCTCTGGAGTCGCTCCCACTAGTAGAAAACAGCATGCTTGCGATGCAATTTTGACACAAATTGATGCCATCACGGGCACTTTTTATGCCCTCTCAATCACTGTGATGGCATCATTTTCTATCAAAATGGCATCGCAATTGGCATCGCAAACATGCCGTTTTCTACCAGTGTCCGCGGACTGACTGGAAGCCTCGCGAGAACGGCAACGCCAAGCCATGCGTTTGGGCGCGGGCCATCGCCATTCTGAGGATCGGCGCGGGCAATGGTCTTCGTTGCCGCCGCGACGATGCGCCGGGAAAGGCGCGCCTCGAAAGCGAGCGGGCACGGCGCGCCGTCATCAAAGTTCTGCACGCTAAGTACACAAAAATAACACAAACCCAAAAACTTTTTACACGTTTGAACCCGTGTTTTTTTGGCCCTCTTCCCTAGTGACTGGCCCATCCGGGGACGCATCACCACAGCACCCGACTCGGATAGCCCGCCACTCACGTAACCCCCACGTCACCGGGGCCGATTCTTACACAAGAACGCTGAGTCAAACTCTAAAACATTCATTTCCGGCGCGCTCCAAGTCGGGTCCCCAGCTTTTAAAATAAGACAACCCTGGCAGCCACGCAATAATCGCCCATATGGCTGTCAAGCAGATGTGGGGTTAACCAGACGACCGTGTGTGTGGGATTTCGACCTTATAAAATATTATTATAATAAACCGTTATTGTATAATTATAAAATTAAATACATGTTCGTCTCCCGTACTTGAGGCCTACATTTGTGCTCCGTATTTGCACGGGGCTGAGTTGGGTTGGGCACGGTTTAAAGGAAGTACTGAGCAGCTTCCCGCTGGGTGGAGTGGGGTGGGTAGGGTTTTCTGGTGCTGTTATTCTGGGGCGGTGCGTTGATCCTCGTTTACATACCACTTGTCACATGACAAAGCAGATGCCCTTGCCCCAAACTGGCGATATCGGGCAATGGTCCCAATCACGTGTGCTGTGGGGTGGTGTTGTGGCGAAATGCCCTTGCCCCAAACTGGCGATATCGGGCAATGGTCCCAATCACGTGTGGGGTGGTGTTGTGGCGAAAGCCTTGCCCAGAAGAGACAGGTCGAGAGTCTCGACCATTTTTTTAATGAGCCTAGGTGGGCAATATCCAAATTGGGATCGCTTTTGAGAATCTTGCCCGACGACTTGTCCGGCTTGAGGTGTTTTGCGGAGGTCGGTCCTCCGGTCACTCGGAGTTTGTGTCGCAATGCATTACCGCTGCACTGCAGCGGGGCGCGTTCCAGCCTTGAGCCGCCCCTCTGCCACATCAACAGGAGATCGATGCATCGACGCGCGGAGGTTTGATGACGGGCATTTGCTTTGATTCCAAAGCAAAGTGTGGGGACGTCCCCACACTTTTTCTCATATTTTTTTGGGTTCTGACGTGTGACCCCGCCGCATTTTCCAGGATGGCCGACCTGGTGTGTGAGCACCGCCCGAAGGGCATCTCCTGGGGGCGTATTCGGGCAGATCTCCGGCCGCCCAAGCGACACCCCCGGGGCCTTTCGACGGGGAGCAAGTCGGCGGCCAGTGGGCGAACGGCCCGGCGCCCCACAAACGCGCCGCGGATGGAAGCCATGGCGATGACCGGGACGCTGCGCGCCGTTCGCGCGCCGTTTGGCAGGTAAAAATGCCCGTCCTGGATCAGCACTCTGGTGATGAACACCGAACGATCGGGTTTGCCCGCGATCCTGCACCGCTGATGTCGACGACAATGACCCCAAGACCCTGAGACAGAGAAAATGGAATGCCCGAGCGCACGTGCACAGCGGACGCGCGCACTCCTATGTCTGCGTACTCAAGCGTGTGCACTTTTCCTTGGCTGGAAAAGGCGTTTGGAGGGATGGATCGCGCGCAACAGGCGGGCTAGGGCGGCTAATCTACCTTGTGATTGGCCAAAATGCGTGATTCGACGTGGGTTGGTATGGTTCTGGCGTTGTGCGTGTTTTTCAGGAGTGGCGTCCGCTTCGGCCCCTCGAAGCCGCGCGCGGCCAATTTGTGTTGGAGGAGGAACGCCAGGCCCTGCGGACGGAAGCGGCTGCATTGCGCTGCCGTCAGTCCTGAGGTGGCGGAGCTGCAGGAGAAGTTTGGTAGGTGCGTCCTTCTGCGCACCAGCCACCTGCCTGGGAGGTGCTGCGAGGCATGGGTGCGAACGGAATCAACGCCAGGGACAAGTAAACATTGCTTCAGTGTCCAAACAGATCGTTTCCTTTTCATTTGTGTGTATATCCGTGCTGATTTTAGCTGTTGGAGTGTTGCAATCACTGTTTTTGTCGCTGGGCGAAGCAAAGATGCTGTCTCTGAATATGTCCAGAGTTTCTGAATATTGCAGAAGCACTCCCTGGCAACGGGGCACCACTGGTGCAGTATTACAACAATGATTTTGTGTTGCACTTGCTGGCAGCCATCTCAGGCTGTGTGGACATCACAGAAGGCGAAGGTGGCTTGCCTAAAGTGGTTCTGCAGCATGCCTGCGGTTCAAGTGCAGAGGTACGTCAGAGATTCTTTGCATTAAGAAAGGGAGCATGTCATACAGTTGCCACTTCTTGCCAGGTGGTTTGCGAGAATCTCTTCCTTGCTTTGAAAGTTGATGCAGAAGTGCTCTCCAAGCGCAACAACATGAGCACATAATGCAGAACAGTGCATACGGCAGTGAGGTGTCACAGGCGCACAAAAGGCTGCTTTGGGTTCCCAACAAATGGTTGATCAACACGGAGGCATGTCCTGCTGGTATTTGTCCTGTGAACCCATATAACACAAATCCCTCATGCTTGTGCCTAATCAGGTGTTTTGTTGTGTTGTTCACAACAACAAAAAAGGAAGAACAGGAGCATTGTTACCCTCGCTATTACAGCACTGCAACGACTGCAGAGCGAATTGGGAGCAATGCTGTGCAGGTCCAGGTTATTGGCCAATACGCTGTGTCAAGTGCACATATCCTCTCAAATTTCCTTTTGGTATGCAACTCCTTGACAAATGTCTATCAAAGATCAAATTGAAAATCAGAAAATTCCCGAGTGTGTGTGCCGCCTGGAAGGCGACAAAAAGGGCAACACTTGAAATTGTAGTGCATTGTCCCAGACTGCCCATGCCAACCTTACCCTTCAGAAGAGCCACAAGCCATCCATTTCTTTATTTGCTTTGTACAATCTGTTCAAATTCTCCAGAGTATCTGGAGAATTGATATCCGTTGGAGCATAGTGACAACCAGTTGGCTGTGCGATGCCAGGTGTATCTTTTTGGTGCCTGCGTGACATCATGGAAACAGAGCAGTGGGGACGAAGTGTTGTTCGTCCGACCAGATGCCAAGTTCGACAAGTCCAAGCCCATTTCAGGCGGCATCCCCATCTGCTTCCCCCAGGTGCGGGGCTGCTGAGTTGCTGGGGAATTTGGTGCCGCACAACCAGAGTTGGCTGTCATCAGTAGACTCAATCTCACAGTTACATTGAGTTTGACCCCAGGATGATGTTTGGTGATAAACAGAGATTGGTTGTTGCTATTCCTCAAGGATATTATCTGGCATACAAGCAGTGAATAATCTGGAAATCGCCACATGTTGGTGAGGATCGTAACTCACAAACAGGTTACCAGTTGTTGAATATTGCTTCAGGTATAGCGTTAACTTAATTCAGAGTGAGGCAACGGAATTCTGCACAAACAGTGATTTGCGCAACTGTGCCTGTCCACCCCTGCAAAGCATGCTGACAACTGTTTATGCAAGGATTATATTTCCTCTGCCCCAGAACAATTTCCTCTATTTAGAGCTGTTGTAAGTTAACGTAGGTGAGATCAAATGTTCAAACAAGCATCAGAATCAAAAAGTTAACTGCCGAAGACCCTGAGAGCAGCTCAAAACACAATAAAAACAGAGCTGGCTAGCTCTCTGCTATATCGGCCAAAAAGGCACTTGTTTGGATAAAAGATCGGTGACCAGACGGCAATAGCCGGTCAAGCCTTTGGAGCCTGTATTGGCGTCGGAAGTTCTCCATGGGTAGCCTTGGCGGGCTGGCTATATAAGGGAAACCCCTCATCTCGACGATTTTGGGATTTTCCTTGACATCCACAAAATTTGGCCTATTTGACCAGAATTGTGGGTAGTCTAAACACTGTCAGGTTTTTGTTACTTTGAATTTGTGTCTAAAATTTGGACACCATCCTCTGCACTCGCAACTGTGAAGTTAGAAGAATTTCCAGGAATATCTGATCAGATTTTAACATGACAACAGTGGTTCAAGGACAACGGGACAGTTGTTGTGGGACAGAAAAAGTGTTATTGCACGAGCAGTTGTCATGCTATTAGCTCTAAACCACGTGAGAATTGCTGAAAATTGTATTGGACGCTTGACCGGCAGCATAGTGTCACCTGAATTGGGTTGTTTTCAAATCTGCTGTTTCTGCCCTATTCACCAGTGAACTGGGGCAAAGAGCCTTGTATATTTGTTTGCTGGATTGATTTTGGGAAGACGCTATTTGGAATTTTGTATGCTTAGCATCAAATGGACGCTGAGCTCTGGCCCCAATCCCCCGATACGTGGACCAACAATGCACTCTCCAGCTTTTGTGCCTTGTGCTGTTCCGGGGCTGCCTCCTATAGCGCCTGCAACATTGGTGGGCAAGGGGGGGAAGTGCCTCATTAATTTGTAATGCCATCTCCCCCCCCCCAATACAAGGAAAACTCAGCAACATTACCTAACAGTGCAATAGAGCTTCAAGAAATTTGCAGAGAAGAAACCATTCAAAGCTTAGCGACTGTAATGGGCTCAAAAATGTGATGCTAAAAGCCATGATGGGCGATAAGAGCAGCCCCCAAGGCTGTAAATTGATTTATTCTCAGGACGTCCTCGAAGGTTAGAAACCTGAGGGAGGTTTTGGAACTATTCATGATCTGTTTGCTGCTGATCAGCTGCACTCTTGTCCATCTTCCCCACCATGTTTTGATTTTAGTGCAAGTACATAATCTCTTAACGCCCTTGGACTGGAACCCTCTCCCCCTTGGCGTCCATTTGATGCTAAGCCTACAAAATCCAAGATGGTGCCTTCCCTTGCAGGAATTGCGATGGTCAATGAATGGTGCGTCACAGCCAGCAACTCCCATCGAATGTGTAAGAAATGTCATGAACACGATAATTAGCATTGTGCGGCAGGGTGGGAAGCAAACGACCATCTCTTTGCTCACAGTATCCCAGCACTTCGCGTGGGGTTGGGGGTCATCCCTGATCACAGCACCCACTGCAACAATACGCTGACCCCTTGTCCTCTCTGGATGGCGGTGGGGGCATTCATGGCAAAGCTGAGACCTGGAGTCAGGAGAGCACACGAAAGCATCGAACATTTGATGCAGCAGTGTCCAAATGATAAACTTGCCATCATTTAAAGCACTGCAGAAAGGTGCTGCCCAAGTGTAACCAAGCACTGGAGCACATGTTTTCTGCCGCTGCATTACTGGAGTACATTTGTTTACCACCGTGTTGCTGTATGTTTACTGGAGTAATATGCATGATCGTGTGTGTGTTTCGGCCTCAGTTTGGGCCAGGAAAAATTCAGCAGCATGGGTTTGCGAGGAACCTTGACTTCACCATCGCCTCAACGTCGGCAGACTACCAGCCAGATGAGCGCGACCCCGAGGTTGAGCTTGTCCTTTCCCCCAGTACCTACACAGAAGAGATGTACCCGCACCCTTTCAAGGTTGTGTACTCAATATCACTGCATGGGGAGACCCTCAACACTGACTTTAGGGTCATAAACGAGGGAGGTGCGCCTCTGGAGTTCACAGCAGCCCTCCACAGCTACTTCGAGGTGGCAGGTATAGACAAGGCCAAGGTCAGGGGTCTCAGAGGGGTGGAGTATTTAGACAAGGTGGTCGATGCGAACAACCCGCCGCGCAAGACTCAAGAAGAGGGCAACTTGGAATTCAAGGGGCCTGTGGACTCTGTGTATCTTGGAGTCCCTGGATACGTGGACCTTGATGTGGGGACTGGTGCAGCTATCGCGGTGAGCATCACAGGAATTAATGTCATTTGTTTGCTGTTTGTACTGTTAAGTTTTTGAGGATTCTTACCTGTCGAAAAGTTGAAATGCCTGACCTGCAGCACTTGCAACTGAGCTGTATTGATGCTCCTGTCTGTCTTGGTGTTGTGCGCCTGCACAAAACCTCCAGCAGCTTTCTTGCTGCCAATAGAAAGAGATGCAAGGGTAGATGATCGGGACCCCCAATGTGCGCAAGCTGTCCTTTCTGTCACCTCAAAAAGCACTCTGCAGACTTCACATAAGCGAGTGCTGCCAGCAACGGATGCGTCTCTTCTACAAGTAGCATTGGTTCAGATTCCCTTGATGTTTAGCGACCTACTGTCATGGTGCTTGCTATCAAGTGAGGGTAGTTCTGGCCTGCATATTTCTCTGAATATCTGTATGTGATCTGTCAGTGCAACAAGCTGTCTAGGTGCATGGTACAGGCAGCCTAGTGTTTTGCTGCAGAATAAGTCCAACATGTGTACATGCAGTGTCATATCAGTCAGAGCCTGCCATTCCCCTGTCCACTATTTCCCTTTTCACTGAAGAAACTATTTACCAATTTGTTCATCTTTCATGCATTGCCAAGTGAAGCTGGGCCCTATATTTCTGTGTCGTAGCAGTAGCATTGATGCTGCAGACATGAACAGCTTTGGCATCCCACGAGGAGGGCCTTTGAGACATGCAGCCCATGTGTGGTAGTTGACATGGATATGAACCAGGGCGCTCTTTGTTGACAGCACAATTGCTATTGCCAAGCGACTACAACAGGTAGATAGCAAAGCAACAGTGAAGCTAAGAACCAGCAGGTTAGTGAAAGCAACTGCTGCTGGCAGAACATAACATCATGAGCCACCTTTTTGCCTGGTACTGATTATATCAGGGAGTTTCACAACCTTTGGCACAACATCCAGCTTGCCCATGAATGCCTGCCATTGCCAAACTAGTTATTGCGAAGATATCAAACTGGATGCCTTTTGCAGCACAATCACAGAGCGAGTACATCACAAGATGTGGGCTCCCAACATGTGCACCGAGTGTGTGCAAGTCTTGTGCCCTGAGCACAGGGTTAGCCACCAATTGGCGAACTGAATGAGCCACATGTTTGTTGCAGATCACTTTCGATGGTTGGGAGGATGTTACCGTTTGGAATCCATGGACAGACATGCCAGCTTGCTATGAGAACTTTGTTTGCGTTGAAAACGTCAAGTATGGGAAGCCAGCCACCGTCCAACCAGAGGACAGTTGGAGGGGCACAACTTCGTTTCAGGTCGTGGATCTGTGAGCACTCTTCCGGGACTGTCAATTGCTGACCAATCACAAGCCCTCTTTTCAGCCGTTCGCTGCTCAATCCTAGTCCCTTAACTGCACAAAATCAACTTCTTCAGCTGCCCGAAGCGACCCCTGCCTTAGGGGTACTGTCACCAAATTGTTTGGAAATGCGAGGTTCTCCAATGGACTCTTGGTCTCCCTGGCTTTCGTCAACAAACGTTCCCAGTTGTGGTGGAAAGACACCTTGATGGTGTTGTGGCGAAAGGACTCCGTTGATAGGGATCGGCCATGGTGGTGCTGCACAAGAATTCAGCTGTGCACATGTTGAAGTCTTCGTTCACTCTTCCACAGTTAGCTCCTCGAGTGTTTCTCTTGACAAAAGAACGGGAAGAAACAGACGTTTCATGTTGACACTTGCACGATACAGTCCGGAGCGTCCGTTTTATTTTCCCTGTTTTGGTTAAGGGAAACGTGTCGACACGTATCAATGGCCGTAGTGGTGCCCTGGCGACACGGCTTGGCTGGCAGCTGCCCGAGGGGTTGCGGTCACGTGCCACCAAGAATTTGTGGAGAAACCCTGCTCGTTGCTAGACATTGTCCAGAGCACGGTCCTCGTGCATGAGCTCGTGCTGGAGTTGCGCTGGCAGGTGCTCAAGGGCTTACGGATGTGTGCCACCAAGAACTGGCTGTGAAGCCGTGCTCATTGTTAAGCATTGTGCAGAGCACGACCCTCTCACATGAACTCGTGCGCGAGTTGCGCTCGGAAACTTCTGAAGTCCCTAGGTGCCCCGAAGCGGGGCGTGGGTGCGCCCTGAGCCACGTGTGGTGACGTCACAACGCCCCCAATAATGTACGCCATGACGCCAGTCCCTCGGCGTCGACGTAACGTTATGACGCGGCTCATTGTGCGAGACCTTAACGTTGGGCGAGCGGCCCAACGCGGCTGGAGGTCGCTGGCAACGTGCTTGGTGTTGGTTTCGTGGCCCAACCAGAGCCAAAAGCGCGCCCATTGGTCGGCCACGCTGAGGTACGTGCAATATGGTACGCACGACGCCTGCCGTGTGCCTGACAGCAGGCTGCGCCCTGTGCCATTAAGACACCGCCCGTGACGAGAACAATGAGTGGGCGGGCAAGAGTGAGGGCGGTAGTCATCGGTCATGTACTGCCATCGGGGGCTGACCAGTCATCCGGATTTGGGCGCTTGGGAGCAGCCACGTGTGTGGGCTCACGGATGACGTGAAGGCCGAGGATAGGGAAGCCTTACGGCCATCGAGGTCGCGCTGGCAGATGCTGGGAGCACCCGCCCACGTTGCTGCCCGCGCGTCCCGAGGAGGGGCAGCTCCTGTGCCCCTGCGGCGCGAGGACGAGGGCCCATCAGGCGGAGCGGCCACCCAGCCGCCCAGCAGCGGCGCAAGCGCCCAAGGGGCCACTGGCCAACGGACAGGGCAGCCAGGGTGAAGCCGGCAAGGGACGCTTCTGGCAATGTGGGACAGGGGAGATGGCAGCCGTGCTCCTGGGGTCACCACCGAGTGGGAGCACACCCGATGGTCCGAATGGCAAAGTGCACACGTTGGCCTCACGGATAGGGCGCCCTGTGCTGTCTGCAGCGAGTCCAGCGTCCCCGTGCTGCGGCGGGTTAAGGATCTGGACACGGCCGGGCGTTGCGCCGTTGCAGCAGTCGAGTGGGATGGCCGACAAAATACAAACGAGCTTCGCAGCCACCCCTTCGCTGTGGGGTCGGCGACGAGAGCGGGCCATCGGACGGGCAGCTGGCCACAGAGACAAAAAAGCGTGAAGCGATTCAGGCACTGTCCATAGAAATGCAAGAGCGTTCATGGCCACATGGCCACATGCCCCCGCCGTGCTCGCCATCGGCCTGCTAATCCCGCGCGGACCCCCGAGTGGCGTTCATACTCGATCCCTTGGCATGGCCAAACATTTTCGGCGATTCAAGCAACGATGCCACTTTGCTAATTGGCGGTGCCAAGTTGCTAATAGGCGGTGCCACCGGGGCTTCCAGCCTTCCAGCCAACCCACTCTGGGGTTTGCAGTTGACTGGAGGGTTCTCGGCGGTGTCACTGGTAAATTTCCTCGAGAATGCCGCGGAATGTGCTGGTGAAACTGAGCGGTTTCAAAGGTGCTCTCGCCATGTCCGCCTCACGCTCAATGGAGCTGACGTTGACAATCCTTCAGCCGACATCGATGCGGCCAGCTTGGATAGTGAGCCTTTGTGGGAGTGTCCAGTTGAGCTGGGACCAGGGGAAGAGGGTGGATACCTTGTCGATGGGTTTGCAGCAAAGTCAGTAACGAGCCTGTCACCACCGCAGCGGGTGCACAGCGCCGCACTGGTGGCACAGTGCTGGCAGCGCGCGGACATGGCGACGCCGTGACCTATGCTGTGCGTCGATCGAGTGAAAAGCATGGGCGCGCAAGTAGCCGCACTTTCGCGACAGCGGAGTTTGTCGCAGGCCCACGAGTCCGTTGCTCGACCTGGGCTCGCGGGCCCAGCGTCCCCACAGGCACCCGCCCTTCTCAGTATTGAGACTCTTGGTGTACTTCTGGTATCGCGTCGTAATATTTCGAAGGGTTGCCTGCTCATATTACGCGCGCCGTACATTACGCAGACTTTCGACAAGTGGCAGGTACTGGGCAGAGACGCAGGCGGGCAGAGCCACCGTGCGCGATGGGCCCCTGCCCTCTTGGCTCACGACCCGTGCCTCCCGTGTGCCCACTCCCTGCCATCAGAGCGAAAAGAACTTCCCACATGGCCGTCCAGTAAACATGTCCGATTGAGTGAACTTCACAGGGGCCTTACGAGTGGCGCGGTGGTTGCGGGAAACTATGGAACCCTGTCCACGTCATCCACAGCTGCTGGCTGCCCGTGTGAGAGCCGTACACACGTGCTTGAAAGGGGCCTTCAAGGCGCCCACCTTCCCGCGCAGCTAGCCCCGCAGGGTGACGGTCCATCGAGATCACCTGTTACGAGACATAACACCATTTCAAATGGCCCTTACAAGCGCACTCGGCAAAACGCGCAGTCGCCAGCCCGCTCCACTGCCAGGCAACAGCAATCCGAATAGCGATTTTCCCGGACGCACGAGCGCTGCGCGAAAGAGGGACGCCAAGGGACGCCGACGGGGATAGAGGGCACCATAGGGGCGACGGCGGCGGAGATTGCTGGTAAGCCAACTGTCGATGCCCGCAGAAATTCCGCCATGTCTTCTCCCATCTTGCCGCCGTCCGGCCGCATTGGCGCACGCTGAGCCACGCTGCCGCAGACTGCCCGCCACCGGTGCGACTCTGAGCCGTTTGCGTGGCGTTTTCGGGGCCCGTTTTCCAAGGTGTCGCCTTATCATCCACGGCTAACGGGTGCAGTGGCGACGCTTGGGCTGATTGGCTTGTTTTGGCGCCGCGGCGCGCCGTTTCTCCGTCCCGTGGGGAGGGAAGGATTGGTGAATCCCCGGTGTGGGCCTCCTGCCGGGGCCCCCTTTCCGCGGGCTTCCGACCTCAGGGGAAGCTGTGCATTCTATGGCGAAGCGGGGCAGTACGATCCGGATGCGGCCGACCGCCGAGGGGCGACGGCCGTCGGCCGTCGAGGCCGTGGCTTGGGGGCGCGGCGCGCCCGCGGCAGCGCCCTTGCTGCAGGTCGCGGCGCGCGGGCACCCGCCCCATGCGCTCGCTTTCTCGCAGCGACGGGCCTCACTCTTCGAAGTCCATCCCTCGCATGCCGCTGCCGGAGTGAGATCGACGCGCCCCGCGCTGCCCGTCCCTTCCGTGGTGTCTCATGTTAAGATTTCGGGCCCCCAGAGCGCGGCAGTCTCCGCCCCGCTCGCGCCGGCGGGCTGAAAGGGGCTGGTCGCTCCGCCCCTCGCACACAAGGCGCGCCGCGGAAGCCGGCGGCCGGATTTCACCCTTGACGTGACCGCATCATGCGCGCATCGATAATTCGGCCCCCAAGGATGTCGCGAACCGAAACCGCGACACCGCCGCACGCGTACGGTGACGGGAGCGAGTGCGGTCGGCGAAGGACTGGGAGCGACTGAACGCGGGTTGTGTGCGGCAGGCGGGGAGGGCGACGGGACGTCCCGCCGCCTCGAGGACACCCTGGGGTGAGTGCCCCCCTCCCCGCGCGCTCCGCTCCAACATGCCGTCCGCAAGAGACGGCGGAAATTTTCATCTCCAGCAGGGATATTGACGCCTGCGATGGGGATGGGTGGACGCTGGTTGTGTTTGCGAGGGTGGGGCAGGCTTCCCAGTGGGGAGGGGTTGCATTGGACCCGCGGGATCCAACGGTGGGGTCCGGAGGCTCGGATAACGTCGGGGGTGTGCCGAGGAGGGGGCTCCTTGGACGCAGCAGCTGCCATGAAGCGCCACGCCTTAACCGGTTGGACTCTCGCGATCTGCAGGAAGGATGAAGGCAGCATCGACGTGGACGTGTTCCTGTGCACGCCACGTGCCCGGAGCGCCATCCAGGAGGACGGATCTGACGGCGGCGCCGAGCCGGAGCTCGACGTCAAAGGCCCCCTCGTTGATTTTGACGACACGAAGCCCTCCAGCACCCGGGCGGGGAATGTGAAAGCCGAGGGCGAGGACGGGGAGAAGGAGAAGAGGACGCGCAGGCGGCGCACGCCGCACCAGCAGCACCTGAACAAGTTGTGCCAGCGGCGATACAGGTGTGTTTTTCTGCATGCTTGACGCCTATTTGCTGTCTTGTGTTCATTTCCCTTCGATAGACAATGGATGATGTTGGGTGGTTTTCTGAGGTGCGAGTGTGGGCGACGCTGGGACCCCAAAGGTGAGCTCGGTCGCGAATTGGAGGATGGTTGCGGTGTGAGGGCCCTTGGACAATTGAACTGTGGTGTCAGTGAACGTGAGCATCCCGGGAGCGTGCTGGCGACCGACGTGACTTGGAGCCCCAGGTTGGCGTCCTGCGCTTTGCCCGCGGTCGGCGCGATCAGGGGTGCCGCCGCAACGAGAGTCGTCGTAGTCTGATTGGTGTTTTCGTGTGGCTGGCAGAGAGCGTCAGAAGAACAAGATGATCGAAATGGAGGGAATCGTGAAGAAGCTGGACGAGAAGTCTGCCCTCCTGGCACAGGCGCAGATCGAGAACGACGGCCTGAGGGGCATGAATCAGAGGCTCCAGCTGCTTGTG
Organism: Ostreobium quekettii; assembly: GCA_905146915.1. Lineage (NCBI taxonomy): Eukaryota > Viridiplantae > Chlorophyta > Ulvophyceae > Bryopsidales > Ostreobiaceae > Ostreobium > Ostreobium quekettii. Next base: position 40,091 of record CAJHUC010002019.1, read on the forward strand.
AGGGAACAGCAGGAGCTGCTGACGACGCTGAACGGAACTGGAGTGTCGCAAGTGGCCGGGGAAGACATGGGTAAGCTCCTGGGGGCTGCGCATTTTGACTTCCACTCGGTTCAACAATGTCGTTCGTTGAATCTGCAGTGGAAAGTTGTCTGCTGCCTGCTGCAGAATTCTGAACATGTTGGTCCAGTCAGGCCCGACCCCGGACCTCTTTGTCAATGTTCTGGTGTGATGCAAGATGCTGATTATCCCGAATTGGGATCCCGAAGGGATGGAGTCTAATCAGCGAAGGGGCTGGTCGCAACTAATAGCAGTTGAACACAAATGGCCCGCCATTTGGCGGATGGTGAGTGTCCTGGGCGAACTGTCCTGCTCTCTCCCATTGTCGTTTTTCTTGCAGGACTGGTTGGCTTTGCTCACTGGGAAATCAGTTGCAAAGATCCCATGATGCACACGAGGGGATTTGTTCCTTGCCTTGGCATTTACTACCATGGCTTGTTGATCAGTGTTTAGTCGTGTGCGAAATGGAGTCTATAGTCTCATTTGCTTTCTTAAATGTACTCAAACAACCCAAAATCGGAGGCTTTATCCGCCCAAGCACCAGAACCTTGCCTCACTTGAGCAATGTTCTGCAAGGGAGATCGCAGCTGGCCCATGTTTCAACACATGAAATTTAGTTCATGTAGGCATTTCTGAGCGACTTCTTCGAGCATTTACATTTCCCATTATTCACCATCCCCTACGCATTGCCAATAAATGCATTGCAAGCTTTGCACTGTGCCCAATGTGACACAAAACTATTCATCATTGCACGAATGGTGCAACCTGCTCTGCTGTACAGCAACGCAAGCGACAGCCAAGCAGACGAAATGCACAATATGAACACCGAAAATGTAACACTGAAAAGCACATAACATCAACGCAATGAACGCAGGCTTTCCTCTTCAGCAAATCCCAGAACCATCGACCTCCTTTCACTCGGGCGGCGACGAGCTAATTTACGGCGGCGGCCCGCAGAAGCGCGGGCCCGAGCCTGCGATCCTCGAAGAAAGGGCTAGCTGGACTCCGAACCAAAACGACCCCATCATCAGGGCCACTCCCGCGGCTCCGTCAGGCCAAGTTCAGCTGCTCCCCACCGCTCGTTCCGCCCTGTCTGGAGACTTGTGGCCTCTGGGTGCCGGGGTGGCCGGCAGCATCCTTCGGTCCAAGTCCACCGGACTTTCGTCGTCAGCCGGCGATCCCAAGAGGATCAAGAGGCTCAAGACGGGTGAGCCCCCCCTCGCCTGGCCGTCGGAGTACGTAGAGGAAAGCGTCTCCGCTGCCATGTTCAATCCGCCCATTACGACCGGCCACAAGTCGGACGACGACGAAGCCCCGTTTGGAGGCAGCCTGCGGGACTTCAAACGCGCGAGAATGAGACTCTTCTCCAGCAACAGCTACGGGCCTGTGAAGCCTGTGGGCTCCGAGTCGCCCCCGGTGTTGCTGGTCGGCGCAGACCAGCCATCAATGCAGCAGAGCACCAACATGGGCGCCGTCAGCCTTCCGATCCAGAGCACCAACGTGGGCGCCATGAGCCTTCCGATGCAATCCGTGCAGCCTGGCTTCGCCGGTGTCGGGCCCCAGTCGCCGACCATGGGCGGCCAGATCGCAGCCGAGGGCGCGCCTGTGGACGTGCCGGACTGGCTGATATCCGCGCCCGGAGATGCAAGCGCCGCCGTTCGAGACATGGCGGCGCAGGTGCAGGATTTGAGGAACGTGCTGGAGGCGAACGGGATTTTCATGGGCGGCGTGCACGCGGGCGATGAGCTGGTGGGCACACTGGTGGCCATGCTCTCCCGCACGGCCGAGCACGCGGTGCGCGTCATCAAGTCTCGCGTGCCCAGGGGGGCCATCTTCGGCGGCGGGAGCGCGCCGGAGCTGCGGACGGATCTGGCCCCCGAGGAGAGGGTGGGATGGGAGAAGTGCGTGACGATCCTGAACCTGGATGCGACGCAGAGGGGCGCGGTGCTCGGCCTGAGGGCGGAGCACCTCCAGCGCCTGCAGCGCATCTACGAGGAGAGGGCACGGCTCAATGAGGAGGTGGGCTCGCGGCCTTGCCCTGCTTTCAAGAATCCAAAACGCAATCAATAAGCAATGTACACACATTGCGATGTTTTATGAATTCATGTTATTGACAACATTACAGTATAGTACTGCACAAAAAACTATGATATTGTCAATGCAATAATGACTCCGTTCCCCGCTATCTCCTGCGATTCTGTGCGTGTAATTTGATGCGCTTCTCTAATTGCACGCATCTGATCTCGCCAGTGGAGGCATTGTAAATGAACAGCTGCCTGCTTTATATCAGCAGGCCAATTGGCACTTCTGCCTATCCCGGCCCTATGCTTCATCAATGGGTCTTGAGGTTAAAACATACACACAGATGCATGCTGCGTAATGCTTTTACATGAACTGATTTGCATAAAATGTTGGAGGCTGTCATGCTGCCCCACAACACGAAGTTGCTGAAAAGAATAACAGAAATTTGGATCATAGACTTACGGCTTTTGAATAGTGGACAAACCGCAATTGGAATGGCATCATTTGGTTCCTTTTCAGTAATTGCCATCAAATATCATCAAACAGCAATTTATTCCAAATCATGTGGTCCCATGTGAATGTGGTCTCCATCAGTGATGTATGGCTTTCAGTAATTCAGCAGCTTGCAAGCACCTTCAGGACATCTCATGAGCATGTGAGAAACACCAATCCACAAGAAGAGGTTAAGCGCAACACTGCAATTGTGCGGCAAGCACCAAAAGCGCAAATTGATGCCAGTGACCTATGGCTGAAAGTCTGCCATGCCATCTCGCAGGCGAGGTCCTTGAAGCGGGCATCCGACAGCCAGCAAGGCTACGCTCCCGACAGTCTGAGCTTTGTGTGGGATCGCCTTAAGCAGAACCTCAGGCAGGAGCACCAAGTGGTCATCGACGGCCTCCGCGTACTGCTGTTTAGGATTTTGGGGCCTGTGCAGGCTGCTCTCTTGGTTGTGGAAGCACACCCAGGTGATGTGGAGTTGATGAAACTGTCCGCTGCCATCCTGAGCCTAGGCGGGGGGGGTAGCTGCCAAAGGTCGAGTTCGAGTGGCAGCCTTGGAGCGGCCAATCGCGAGCGCTCTGCGCTTGATGGCTGAATGAATCCCTATTGCACCGGAAGAGGGAGGTTTTTCCAATTTTGAATGGTGCGCTCCCGGCATTGTTTATCTTGAAATAATAAGCACGAACGCAGAGTCAGAATAATGCACAGAGTTGCGAACATGTACAAACAGGAACATTGTTGCCAAAACGGGCGGGCGGAGGGCTTTTTGGGGATGTGGGTGTACCACGGACAGCGGCACTTGGGATATGGGTGGGCGTGTCCAGCTGCGGGGAAACCTGTTCAGTATTTATGCTTGTCAGAAAGTAGAGAGGCGAAGTGAAAAGACAAAGGGAGGAAGGGGGCAACGGGGGTGGGGCAGGCGAACATAAGTTTCGAACAAAACAGTGAGGTCGAATGGTGCCTCCTGTGTAGCGCTGCTCTCCATGATCTGAAGCGATGCGCCATAGCGGAAAGGGTGTGGGGATGGCATCCGTTCGGCAGCATTGCGGTGGTGGGGATTTGGCGCTGGAATGCACAATTTTATATTATTGGTACGTACGGGGTTGCGACCTTGGGGATTTAAGTGGGTTTTCGCACGGACTGGTGCTTGTATTTGTGCTCATCGGTACAGTCCTGGGGATTGGAGCAGCAGGGGTATCGGTCAGTGTACAAGGGGAGGAAATAGGACATCACCCAAACAAATGTATCAGCGGCAGATGCCGTTGACTATTTATGTAGAAGGATGCGTATCATCTGGTGGAGCTGTCCATGAGCTGAGGCAATTCTCGTGGCCGGCAGCGAGCAGTGACGGGGAAGGCGTGTGCTTATGGACGAGGAGGTAGCACACCAGGTGAAGTAGTTCGACGTAGCAGGGTGGTATTGTTTGTGGCCATAGGAGCACCAGAATAACGGCAAAGGGGATAGGTGTTTAGCTATGCGGTCTGCGGGAGGGGCTGTGCGGGAAGGGTGTGCGCGAAGGGCATTGAATGTCCACCATCGAAGATGAACACCACGGGAAGGGATCGCAGGACTGACTCGGGGCACTGGAAGCCTTTTGGCTGTCCGCGGCTTTCCACGAGTTGATTTGATTGCTTTTTCTGCTTCTTGCTTCGCTCCGGCCCGACTTGTGTTCCGTCGACATGTTGTTCACGCCGGGATGACCGTGAGCTCAGGAAGCCACAGTATGCAGGAAGGGTGTACACTATGAATTGTCTTTTTGATTTTTATTTAACGCGTTTGCGATGCCGGGTTGAGGTCGCATGAGAGTCCGGTTGGCCTGTGGAGGTACCTGTAAAGGTCACTGGCGCATTTGCCAGCTTCGGTGTGTTTGCCAATGTCCGATTGCTGATTCGGCAAGGGTATGATCTCGTCGTTTGAGAGCAGCTGCCGGCATGCAGTTCTGATACCTTAATTCTCGAGCATTCCCGGGTTGGGGTCTTCCGAAATGTCGATTGGTCTGCAGAGATACCTGTAACGGTCATTGGCGCATTTGCCAGGTTCAGTGTGTTTGCGCACGCTCGACTGCTGATTCGGCAAGTGTGCGATCTCGTCGTTTGGAAGCAACTGTCGGCATGCAGTTCCGATACCTTAATTCTCCAGCATCGACTGCGATGAGTGATCCCTGAAGGTACCTGGTGCCATGCCATCCTGCCGTCCACACAATTCACATCTGCTCCACAAGGCAACCACTGGAGTTCATGGTGGCCATGTTACACATCAAGCATTCAAGAGCTGTTGCTCGGCCGTTCTTTCAATTTTGTCGTGTCGAAGGCGAGGGGAACAGGGCTGTGTGCAAAGGAAGAAGTTGCCTGTCCATGGAACCGCGAGAGGTGTGCAGCTCTGCGGAAATCGCGGCACTTTTTTCTGCGGCGTCATTTCAGCGGTCGAGCGGACACCCACACGTTTGACAGCCTCCCTAAAGAACTTATGATGGACAAGTGCAAGTCGAAACTCCAAGAGGATGGCCCAGCCAACTGAACCGATGAGTGAGGTGGTCTGTAAGCGTGCCAGTTCTGCTTGGGACAACGCGTGGCAACAGACCATGGCATCCACGGCGCGTGTGGGCGAACGAAGTCGGCCTTGCAATCCACAACATGTCATTGAAGCGATTTCTTTGCGGCATGTGTGCCACATTGTGGCAGAAGCCAACATATTGCAGCACATACGGCAGCGCACATCGTAGCCGTGTAGATGGCGGCGACTGCGTCTGTTCCGCCAATCCAAGTGTGGTCAGCGTCTTGCGCCCAGCTGACGTGGCCCCTGGACGCCGTATTCGTGCGCCACATTGATCAATGCCGTGACGTCACGTCCATGCATCCGTGTAGCAAAGATACCAATCAGAGGAAGCTGCTCGGATGTTGCACCCTTCATTCCAGGCTGCGCGTCAATGCTGCCACACAGCAGCTGGCTGGCGACCCACTGAGCACTAAGCAGTGCAACTGCATGGCGGCTGCCAATCGAGACCGTGGCGCTTGTCTGCAAAGAGGAGCCATCGACTTGGCGATGTTGACAAGGCTGACAAGACTGTTACGGTGCCCGATATCGTGCATCGCAATCGCGTCGATGTGATTGGCATGTTGACGCCTTGGCATTTTGTGGTGCGCCGATACATCAACAGTAACGGCACACTTGGATTCGAAGCTGCCTATGTCTTATGAACCGACCAAATGCGATGTGCGGGCGCTGCCCACAGGGGAGCAATGTGCCACCCGTGCCTTGAACCGTACCTTATGCAAAAGGCATACAATTACTGGCTGCACCGAATCGGTGACTTTCTGCAGTAAATCGGTGACTGCTTGCACTAACTCCCTAGAAAACTTGCCTGACTTAAAACTTAAACCCTAAAACCTAAAACTAAATTTTCCCTAACCCTAAACCTTAAACTAAAACTAAAACCAAAAGTAAAACTAAAATTAACCCTAAAACTGGCGTCAGGACATAGTGTGCACGTGATGTAGTGCGAGCAGTCACCGATTTGGTGCAGGCAGTAATTTATTTCTATGCAAAAAGGCAAAGAAGGCGACAGCCATTTAGTGCTGGAATGTTCCAATTGAGGCTGCGCCTTGGGAAGGAATGGTGCGATGCTGCCCATCCATTGGCGTTCATCTCCACTGGCGCGATGTAGCCCATCCATCGACATTCCTCTCCGATTGGCAAGAAGGGTAAGAAATGCATATCTGAAGGGCGAGCGGTTTCTGCCTTACCGGTCTCCTTCAACCCCCCCCGTGTTCCCCACACGACAATACATTACAACACTCACAGTTTGGTGTCCATCACCTCACTAAAACAAGACCCGATTGGCGACCCACTTGAAATGTGCCCATTCACACTGGGGCACGGTGCAGCTCCTCCGGAGCGAAGGCGTGGTCATGCCTTGGTCACTCTTGGGCCGATGACGCCCCGCCGGGGCAGAAAAGATGCCCGTACTGGGCGTGCAAGTCGCGGGCCGTAATCGTCATCCAGCCAAACAGCCGGTAGTCCCACTCGGACGGGAGGCGGTACACATCGATGTACTTCCAAATGACGTTGCTCCTCCACTCGCCCCACGCGCGGATGCGCCCCTCCGGCACCTCCAGCGAGTAGCAGGCGCTGGCGCCACCCGCACGAAGGCCGTGATGATCGAAGTGCTCGGGCGGCGGGGAGGGTAGGGCGCGGAGGAGGACCGGGAACCAGCTGGAGACGGTCGGCGCCGACGGATCGGCCTCCCCCGGCAAGGTGTAGAAATGGCGCGGGGAAGCACCGGCGTCCGCCCACGCCTTGTCGCGGGCCGCAGACCAGCGAAGAAAAAGATCCACCACCGCGGGTGCTCCGCTGGAAGGCCAGGAGCGGCAGCGCACCCGCGGGTCCGTGGAGGCGCAAAGCTTGGTTCGCCGCTCGCGAAAGACCAGCAGGCCATTCTCGAGGCGAAGGTCCTCGAGTAAGATCAGGTGGCCGCTTTGCGCCCGATTGAAAAAGATGAAATCCAGCGTTGCCGAACAGGCCGCCCGTAGGAGGCGAAGGTCCGCCGTAGCCATGCCGAGCGCCAGGATGGCGAGCATCACCGAGGTAGACACCGGACGATGCGAATGCGCCGGCTCCGGGGCATCGCGCCTCCACGCCCGGGTGAGCCGGCGGGTGACGGCATCGAAGGCCGAAAAGTTAATGTGGCCCATGGATTGGTGCACCATGGAGATGGCCGCCAGATACTGGGGTAGACTCCGCACTCCCACGCGTCCTTCCTCCCGCAAAAACCGAATGTAGCGGTAGACGGACGACGGCCTGGCCGGTAACGCCACGAGGTCGTGGTTCGCGCAGAAAGCGGCGAACTTGTCGAATTTGGAATGCATGGCGCGCCGCGTAGACTCCGTGTAAGAGGCCAGGAATTGGCCGCGCATCCAGGAGCGATCCGACGCCGAAAGACCGTCCACATCGCAACCGAAGAGGGGGTGGTCGGGCGGCATGGCCTCCTCCGGGAGGGGGTCCACCACCGGCGACCCTGGGGCGGATCGCGGCGTCACCTCACTGGAGGCGGTGTCCGACTCCGCGGCTGCACGTGGAACGCCCTCAGATTCCACCTCGGGGGAGGCAGATCGGCCGGAAGAGCGGGATCCCCCGGAAGGAACATATTCGGCCGACGGGGAATGGCCATCTCCCGCGAGGCTATCCGGCGGAGCTGCGGGAACCAAATGGCGGAGGGCCAATCGGGGGCCAACACCACCGCTTCCACCTCCACGTGCTGCGTCAAGAAGGCCATGAGGCGCGGGAGAAGAGACCAAGGCGGGTTGGCCCAATTGGTCTCGCCCGTCCAATTCTGCCGGAAGGCATCCACTCCGTCCGACTCCGGCTCGTGATGAAGCGAGTTGAAGCGGGGACAAAGGGAATTCCGTTGGGAAGCAAAACGGTCGATTGTCCGCCGCCCGAACGCCCTTGTAATCGCCTTGAAAATGGAAGGATTGAGGCGATAGTCCTCCCCACCCCGGAGCCGCGACAATTGGTCGGGAATGGTGTTGTCCTTGGACGGAATGTATTCCGGATCGAGGAGCAGCGAGCGGGCCGAACAGATCCGCTGCAGTTGGCGTAGAGGGCCCCGCAGCTGGTCGGAATTGGTCGTCATGCTGCGGATGCAAAAAAGAACCACCTGCGAATCCACGAGCAGGCGGACCCGCGCCGAGATCGGGGGGGAAGCGGGCGGAAAAAAGGCCCGAATGGCCAGCGCCACCGCCTGCATTTCACGCACATTGATGTGCGTTAACGATCGATCAAAGAAGCCTCTGGCCAGCCGCGGCTGATCGGCATGCGGTGCGGTGAACGTCGCGCCCCAGCCCGTCAAGGAAGCGTCCGTAGCCAAGGTGCCCGCAAACGGCACGGCATCGGGATTGAGGGGGCGGCCATCACAGCGGTGCAGATTGCTCCACGCCTCCAGATCGAGGCACGCTTGCGGGGTGAGCGGTAGACGATCCCGCCAAGAGCGCTTGGTCCGGAGCACCGCATAAAGGCTTTGAAGGAAGAACCGAGCAAGGGGGAAGGCCAAATAAACGGAAATGGCCAACCCACAAAAACGGGCCAGGTCGCGAGCCACCACCCAACGCCGGGCCCTAAGAAACCGGGCTTTGTCGGCAATGGTTGCCACCTTATCCCGTGGAACGAAAAAACGACACGAGGTGGTGTCCACCACCACCCCCAGGTGCCGCTTGACCTGGACGGGTTCCCATTGGCACTTGCTGTCTTTGAAGCGAATACCCAAGGCCCCGAAAATCTCCTTAACTAATTGGGACCATTCCCGTAATTTTCGGGGGTCACTCATGGCAGCCAAAAAATCGTCCAGGTAAGCCAGGATAATGGCGGGGTCATCAACCGTATAACGCACATAATAACGGAAGATTGAATCATTCCCCGCAAGACTGCCAAAACGGAACTTGCGCGCCGCTTTGGCACTTGAACCCGGAGATCGAAGGAAACGGGTAACTACCAACATAAAATGAGTGAAAAAGTAAGGCGATAAAGAGAGCCCAAAGGGGAGGGCTCGGCAAGCAAAGACCTCCCCGCCCATTCGAAATTGCAAAAAACACTCATCAGCCAAGCGCATCCTCAAATGATGGTAGGCATCCTTAATATCAAATCCGACTAAAAAATCGTCCCGTCGCAACAGCTGCCCGAAATCCCGCAGCTTCTCATACCGCAAACCCATCTTGCGAAGGTGCCGATTGACTCGGCGAAGATCGACACACAAGCGGTACTTCATCACCCCATTTTCGCGCGCTTTCTCCACCAGAAAAGCCCGCGAAATGCGCGAGTCGGGACCCGGGTCTACCTTGACAATTGCTCCCGACGCCAAATATTCCTCGCGGAGGGCCGTCCAGCCCGCTTGCTCCTCCGCCGAACGGATCGGGTATTCCCCCTGCTCGAAAGGCGGGGGAGGGCCCTGCGGTCCCCACTGCAGGGGGACGCCCGAATGGATCCATCGCAACACGTGCGATGGCGCTCCAATCCTCCGCCATGCCGAGAGGCGCCCGCGGGTGCGGTTGTACGGGAAGTCAATCAGGCGTCCGGAGGAGGACGCGCCGCTTGAGGAGGATTGCGGCGCTTGCCCCTCTTGGCCGACTGGCCGCTCGAATGGGGAGGAGGATCGCCGCTCCCCGCCTTGGATGCCCGGTTGGCCGCGGCCGCCTTGGTCGCGAGCTTGACCTCCTGGGTGAGGAGCTCCTTGCGAATGGCGCTCAGCGTCCCGTCGATGGTGTCGGTGGTGAAGCCGCCTTCGGGCTCGCTGAGCCAGATCTGGGCCTGCAGCGCCCGCCAGGTTCCCTCGAGCCCGGTGCCGCGATGCTTCGCGTGCACTTGATGGAGGCGCAGCTGGTCAACCTGCCGCTCGGTAATGGCCACCGAGGCGTAGACGTACGGCAAGAGGAGTTCGCGGATCGAAGGCGGGAGACTTGGATGGGCGACCAGGTCCACGAAGGCCGCCGTGTAGTCGAACTGCCACGCTACCCACGGCGCCCAGCTCGCGTACTCCTGGAAGTAACCGGAGTTGGGTCCCAAGGCCGCGGCGACGGTCTGGCCTTGGCCGGTCTCCCGGACGTCGAACCAGGCCGGGAAAGCCGTAAAGTCCGGCCTGGCGACTCGGTTGTTGACTGAGCGGGGGAGTAAGCGGGGGTCGGAAACCCACGTGACCTCGATAGGACGGTCAGGGAGGCGCTGGTTGAAGCGAAGCGCCTGTGCCCGCAGCCACTGTTCGGCAGGGCTGGGGTTCATACAGAAAGGACTCGGCGCAAAGGCCGGCAGGTCGAACCACTCTGTGGTTCCGGGTTGTGCCAAAGTGTTGGCGCGAAGCGAAACAAGATAAAGGGGGGCGCCACAGGTCGCGCCTAAAATAGCCGCTCCCACTTGCCGCCAAACTCCCCGCCAAACCCAAGGGCCAGCTTGACCGGTCCCCTTGGCTGCGCCCAAGGTACAAGGATCAACCCCACCGCCCTTGGATGCGTCGGGCAGTACTGACCCCGAGTACAGGGGTGACAGAAACCGGCTGATGGATGGCCCAAACTGTCCCAAAGGGCGGAACGGCCCGACCTGGCCGTCGCGCGCCCACCCAATCGTCGTCCTAGGCAGAAACTCATTAACAGGATAGTTAATTCTATTTCTTCTTGGGCTGACGGCGCCTTGCCGCTTGCCCTGTGCGAGTCGCTCAGCCCCTAATGGCCAAAGGCAGCATTTTCTAGGAACCAGCGTTGCACGGGAAGCAGCCCCGAAAGTGATCTTGCTGCGGACAGCGGGGCGCACAGGCCAGGCCCCCCACAAGCCATCCACTGAGATGCTGTCACCTTCAGACAGCATTCGTTTGCGCCATGAGGCTTCCGGGCCTGGCGAGTCTTTGTGCGAGCAACGCGATCGAGAAAGCCAGGCCGCAGGGCAGGCGCAAGGGTATAGTCTGGCATGCTGGCCTGTGCTATCATCCAAGTCATGCCGTATATGTACCGTATATACCGAACACATGCTGTGCTTTAACCGCCCGAAGTTGTGCAGCCAGGAACACGTCGGTTGCCGCTCTCCCAAGCAATGCAATACAACAAAAAAATTCAATGCGCTACTGAGCAACTTTAAGGCACTGTTCGAAGGTGCTTGTGCCGCTTGAAGGACCAAGCAACGTGGCGCCTAAAGATCCCCTAAGATGATGAGCAGCAAGGTGCTTGGGTACTGAGGCTTGCTGTTCCAAGGCCTACGCAGTCCTTCTTTGCAACTCGTTCACAAAACAATTGCGCCATACAAAGAGACACTTCTAGCACCGCCACGGCTTGGAGCCAATAAAATACCCCATCTCACAACCCGCCGTCTGTCAATCATCGCTGTGCTGTTTGCACCCCGTCTTGTTGAAATGCGCCGCCACACCGCCCCTGGCAAGCAGCATGCCGCAGAGGTAGCAAAACCCGTGGCCGCAGGCCCAGCACTTGATGTGATTGTTCCTGTCGATCTTGTAGTTGTCGTGCCTACATTGTGGGCACCACTTCCTTCTGGCAACAAAGCCCCTGTGAACGCCGCAGACACCATGCATGAGGACTGCCAGTTTCAAGGTTCTGTGGGCCCTTTCGGGATCACGAGACACACAAGGGACAAACAGTGTGATGAAACAGTGTAATGCAAAGATCTTAGTAGACCAGGTGGTCGGAAAAGGGCCAATTTTCTCCAGTAAAACATAGCATTCGCGTCCGATGTACTCATTCCGGCCTGGACACTACCGAAATCCAACGTTTGCACATGGCTGGAAAGGATGACTATGAGCCAGTCGGAACACAAACAGTGATGCTGGACTTCAGGCCTTCACAAACTTGCAAGCGACGGTGCCTGCTGCATCCAACTGGGCCAGCGTAAGAGGCTTAAGCATCAACCAACAGAACAGTGCAAAGTGTTGCCTGAGATTTCCCTTGTCACCCAGTTACAAATTACACCACACAAGTGAACAGTTTGCCTTACTAGGTGTGCTGACGATGCAGCCATTCTGCACTACAGCTGAGCGCCTGGCAACAACTAATAGGTACAAGATCTTTCAACTTGTCACATTTCAATGAACGTACTCCATGAGGACTTCATGACAACAATGGCAGAAATTACTTGGGAAAGGGGAAGGTAAAATCAGCAACCCCTCCCTGAACACACAAAATTGTGCTAGACAGTTTCTGTGCTGTGAGAAATGATGCACAGATCTCCTAATCACGCAGCAATCTACCACAACATCAGCGGGCCCAACAACATTTTAGAGAACACAGTGCTGGCGCACTGCCACAGCCACATGGGCAACAGAGAAAGATGTACCCAGCAGATTTCCACCACAGGTGGACCCCAAGCTTATCTCAATTCGTCCATTCGTCTTCTCGTTCAATTCACTCAATTAACAGAACCAAGAGATGATAGTGCTATGGCAGTAGACGCCAACCATCCCACCTGGCTTCTGCTTCCCTCCCCATCGCCTCCCGCCTTAGATCGGCAGCATCCTCTCGGCCACCATCAATCTGCCCAGCCATCTCCCTCTCCCATTCCGCGATGGCCTCCATGTCGAACAAGTCACAGGTCCTCTCCCCCCAGAAGTGGTCATAGCCATCGATGAGCTGGCCGCATTTGTAGCAAAAGTAGCAGTGGCAGTACGTGCACGCCATCTTGTTGCAGCCGCCAGAATGCTGGACGTACATGCAGCAGCCAGGGCACATGACCATGTTGCTCTCGATGAACGCCGTGGACTTCTCCTGCTGCCTCAGGTCGATCAGCAGGCGCTGCTGCTCCTTCCTGCTCGCGCCATCCTCGGCCGCCTTCTGCAGCTTTGCGATTTTCTCCTCTGGGGTGACACACTGGCTGCAAGAGCATGGGACAAACAAGGGATCAGATCACAGCAACAGCTTTACAAGCATCTCCTGTGGGTTCACACACTGACAGCGAAGACAGTGGGCAGATCACAGAGCAAAAATTAGGCGACAGCCGTGGCCACTGAGTCCAGGACCTAGGTGCCTACAGCACTACATTCGGTTCAGTGACTTTCAAGCCAATGTACACAGGCCATCTTGGGTGAATCTCTTCTTGTTACAGTGTTGCGTGATTTGCTTGTTGCACCCAAGATCTCTTAACAGATGCTGCACCATGGAAGAGACAGACTGCAAATGGATGCTCACACGCCCATTGTGTGTCTCCATTCTGTCAAAAACATAATATCTGGAACCTGGACATGACGAGCACACTGACAAGGCAAAGCACTTCTGGCCACTGTCATGTGTGGAAAGGCGCTGCTTGATTTTTCCATCAGTTTTGAGGCACAGATAAATTTTGGCAGACAATCCATCAATAACAATCCCACCAACGTTCAGCATCCAGCTGATCCGATACTTTTTTGAGTCACAGCAGTTAGGCTTCAGATGTCTGGGTGAGCACTGGCGATATGTCAGAGCTCACTCTGCTTTGTGTGGCCAACATGGAATCTTTTTGACAAACCAAGGCGACACACGATTTGCAAGCTGTCCTGCCCTGTCTCTTCTGACTCTGCATGCATGTGCTTCTGATGTGCCAATTAACGAAAGTGTCACAACAGCAATTTTCACAGTGCTTTAATGCCTGCACAATGCCCAGCTGATGGCCCCCAAATGCTGAAGCCATCGTGTTAAAATTGGCAATTTTTTCTTTGCATCCATGAGAGGCGAATATTGCAGAAACATGTCAACAGCAAACCCGATCTGCTTGTTCTTCAATCTGTCGTGGAAAAGACAAATGCAACAGCCACACATCAATTGACATACGCAGGAGCTCACCTTGCTGGATGATAGGAGTCAAAGCAGTTGGTACAGAACACAAAGAGGCACTTTGCACACTGAGCAAAATTCCCTGGTTCTTCAAGGCAGACTGAGTGGCAACGAGGGCAGTAGCAAACATCCTTCATCCCATCCAGTGTTCTTTGGAGGGTGAGGGCTTCCCATCGCTCATAGTCCTCCTGCAAGACAATGGACCTGTCAAGCCATTGGGCCTAATAACAACAGGACTGGCTGCCAAACGGCTTCATTTCTATTTTGCTTTTGGGGGTTTTATGTGTTGTCAGGATACAGCTACGCCCTTAAAACAAAACCTGTGCTGACTAGCTCCTTACGATTGGTGTTAAACACCAATCGTATTTAAACAATAATAACCAAAACAGATAATAAATAACCAATCGAATTAATTGTTGGATCGCTTCCAGCCAGTTGTTCCCAAAGGGCTTTGAAGCATGATAGGGGATCACCTCAAGATGCTGGAAAGCAACGACTTCTGAAGCAATCATAGTCTGGGCTGCCTATCTGGAACAAGGGAGCTGTAGCTCCTCCTGAATCATGGAACAAGATGCAGAATTCGCAAAATACAATCTGGGCAGGGCAGAAAAGGACAAAGCATGTGTGCTGAAAATGTCCGTGTGTGCACCACACACACGTTTTCAAACATCATGTATCATGTGTGCCCCTTGGCGCACGAGCAATCCAAGCAGAGCCATTCAGTCCTCACAATTATCCGTTCTCGGATTGCTTGATCGTCACATTCAACAAGAAAAAAACTAATCCCTGTTCGCACACAAAGTGTTGAATGCGATGGCCTGAGCGTTGAAGTTTTCTTTGCATGCCATTTATCTCAACATCAGTTTATTATCCGAGTAGCTGGGCAGGACAAGGCCCAGTGTCACATCACCATGCTGAAGGATTCAAACAAACACAGTATCTTAGGGTCCCAAGTATCTAACTATTCGCTATTTCAAGTGCCTTAAGCATCCTAGCACTGTGCTGCAGTATCCCAAGCCCTGGATCACCTGGCTGAGGCACTTCTTCAAGATGTGGGGCTCCAACGTGACGGTGCACTTGTGCTGCGGACACTTCAAGTTCACATTGCCATCGGCCACATTGACCTTGCAATAGGCAGACATGCAAGCGAAACATGCAAAGTGCTGGCATGCTGGCAGCCGCACACACTGCTGGCCCGACACAACATCCATGCAGATGGGGCAGCTCCAGGTACCCTGCCTGAAGACTTCAATCCTACGCTGCTGGTCGAAACGGTGCATCTGAAACACGGTTGCATCCAAGGTTGCCTTGTCGTGGCCCTTTGCTCGAGAATCCACACCTGACAAACGCATCCACAGTGTGGGCAACTTCTGGATGTGGGAATGTACTGTCGACGATAGATCTGCGAGAGCTCCATGGCAGCACATTCTCCATGAGGGACCAATATCTGTGCTGTAAGACATCCACTGAACAGTGCAAGCGATGCAGGCAGCTAAGTGGTCTGAGCTGGGGTGCACAATTGCTCAGCCATACAGCAAGTAAAATACAGCTTTCAGGACAGATCTTGCAGATATTGGACACTTTACAGGCAGCAGGGATACAGTCCAACTTGACAGGGGGTGGAGGAGGCATCCTGTTGTCAATTCGTCCAATAGCATCTGGAAGTGACTATAAAACTAATAGTCGGTCTGTTAAGTAGTACCAAAAACTGCTGAAAACATCAACAGTATCAAAATATGACAAAAAAAATCAATGGAACATTTGCCATTCTGGCGCAGACCTTCCGAAATGTCAGAGGGGGGCTTCTTGAGCAGCAAAGTTGCTCCAATCCCCAGGAACTCGAGGGCAGACGTCTTGATCCAATCTATCCACGTAAAGCATATTGGCATGCCAGCACCATCTTTCACCCACAACTCATCCAACTGGCCACAGAGCTTGCTCAGCTGCATGTTGCTGAGCCAAATGCAGCTCAGTCGGAAGTTTGGAGGTTGTGAACAAGGATATGCTGGATGGAACGTCAGGCCCAGTGACAGGGGAGGAAGATGTTCAACCTGGCCACAGGCACATTGCTGGTTCAGTGAAATGAAGTCAATTCACTCAAAATTCCTCCATTACGGACTTGAATCTATAAACCTTGCCAATTAATCACACCCAACAAACAGAATGAATTGGTTCTGCACAGTGGCTACCAGGAGGTCAGCCTCTCCCTGATAACCACAATATCATGAACGTGCTCAGCTGGCAGGCTCCTTAAACTTTTGAGTGAAGTGGGCTTCTTGAGACTTTACCTAAACATCACAGGACAAGCACCACTTCGGGGCATGAGCTTTTGGGCTCGTAAAGCATGCATTGTCCACACAAAATGCAGATGAGTTTGTACTCATGCTCCTGGTGCTGCAGAAAATTTCCACAAGTGTTTTTTCCATCACAATGCACTGGGGTCTCTGTTGTTTTCCTATTTCTTCCATCCCTGCTTTTGGTTTCAGGTTCTTCCATCCCTGCTTTTGGTTTCAGGTGACAATGTTCACCGCTCTCAATGACTGGGACTCCAGGTTCCATGAGCAGACATACTGGATATTAAATACCACAGGATAAAAGCATCATTCCAGTTTTGTGTGACAATCATGCCCTAACCTTTCTGGAACAATATATCGCCTTGTGCACCCAGCAAGGATGCGAAATGCCCTTGACTACTCAAACTAAGAGGTGCGAGGGTGGCACACCATCTGTTAACCATGATGCAAAGCAATTTGCAATCGAACAGTCGCAATAACACACCTGCTGTGTAGCAAGGATCTACAACAAACATGAATGATGGTTGAAGATATTCTCTGAAAGATCTAAAAAAAGATCTCTGAAACATCTCTAGAAGAATAAAGATAATTATTGAATGGAATGCAAAAAGTTTGGAATTGAACAGGCACAGCAGCAGCAGCACACCTGTCCAGCTCTTAGCCCCTCTGTGGCTGCATTGCTCGAGTCGGCTGAGCCATCATCCACTCGTACTGTGACATCCCCCTCAGGTGCCTCCAAATAAATATATGCCTCTCCTTCTAGTGTCACATCGTAACAGCTCAACTCAATGTCTGGAAGGCTGGAGATATCAAGATCCCCTTGCTCCAAAAATTCAGGAAGCCCCTTGCTCCCAACCAGCCTGCAAAGTGCCAACAAATATACATCAAAACTTGGTTTCTTGCATTAATCCTGTTCATTGATGATTCCTATTCCCGCAGTAATTGCATTCCTGTCCACATATACAACGCAATGCACTTGCT
Source organism: Ostreobium quekettii (assembly GCA_905146915.1). Lineage (NCBI taxonomy): Eukaryota > Viridiplantae > Chlorophyta > Ulvophyceae > Bryopsidales > Ostreobiaceae > Ostreobium > Ostreobium quekettii. The sequence continues at coordinate 57,231 of CAJHUC010002019.1, forward strand.
GAATGTTCTCCTCAAGATCACATGAATCGATTTCGCACAGGTAGACTGCAACATACTATATCTCACACCAGGTTGCATGTGCGCAGGATTCTTGCCTGCCAGTGTTATCTAAAATGAACAAAACAACACACTACCAGAGTATTATCAGCAAGAATGAAGACAATAACAAGCCAAAACATATGACAAACAAGTGCCCTTGCTGCCAATAGGAGATGTGGGCGCCTAACATGTGTCCCAGCAACCGTTCTTCCAACATGGCTTTGTTTGCTCCCAACATGTGTTTGTGCCTGCTCAAGGCAAAGTGTGATGAATAGGTGAACACGCATGGGCACAGCTCTATCAGCTCTCAACAAGCTGCAACTTGGCAGGGTCACTGAGGATTTGTGCACTGAATGTCATGAAACACATAGGCAGCCATTCCTGGAGGTCTGGGATGGGGACTGCCAGGACAAAGCTTGCTGCATTTGGAACAATGCAGCCAAGTGGAATTTGAAAAGTTGCATAAGGTTGGCACCACTGCCATCTGCAAGATCGTCTGGCAGACTGGCCAAAACACGGCAATGCAAACCCACAAGGCTGAACTGATAATTGTCACATTTTCGTGCGGAGAACCGCAATGTGAGCACTTGCATAGCACACCTGCCTCATTTGGGCACCAGCAGGAAAATGTATTGTCTGACTATTGTCAAGCTGGGCCCCTCAATATTTCTGCACCTCCACCCCACAATGCAAAAAAACTAACCAATAGCACAAGACAGCTGTGTGAGCAAAGAACACTTCAGTCCACAATGTAGCCTTGAAGTGTTCCCAGCACAGATCAAAACGAGCAAAATGCCTTGCAGACCACCTTCACATGATGGTCTGCAATGCAAGGCGACAACCACATCAGGGGCATACTGGAACAATTCTGCCCGACATCAATAAAGGTCAACATCTGTCGCATGCTGCAGCACAGATAGGTAGCAGCAAATGCGCTGCCTTCTCTTCTCCTCCATTTCCTTTCCCAGCTTTTCGTTGGTCTCTTGTGGGCCATGAAGGCCACTTTCAAGGACAGAAATCGACTTTGTGAACAAATTTGAATTTGCTGCTATTGGCTGAGACACAATCCCTTTGACACTGTGCATCGTTGGGCCCCTGTGCAATTTGATTGACATCAACACTGCGACAACTCCCCTTTTATTAAACATGCCACCTTTATTAGGCATCAACAATGCAGCCCCATGCCAACCTTGTGTGCAGTGCAACTTTGTGCCAACAACATTTGGACATCGCTGTACCTGAAGTCTTCCCCATAGATTGCGGAAAGCGCGACGATCTCCTCCACCTGTTGCTGCCAATTCTCGGATGCATCTCCATCCCCACTCAAACTCATATGCACAGCACACGACTGTCGTCTGATGCTGCTGTTCAGAGGAGCACAGCTCGTGGACAATGGCAGGATCTACTGGTCTTTCCTGTGCAACAATTCACAACACAATGCACAGTCTTGAGCAATGCACCATTCTCAAGTCACACAGCATGCATAGATGTCATGCACAGAACACTTGGTAGTGTAGATCGTAAATTCCACAAGTTACATTTCCTCTACATTTCCTCAAGTTGGCTACACAAACACTAGAAATCATTCCTCTGGTCCCTAATGTGGGAAAGGGGGTTTTCTTGACAACTGCAACCTTATCTCAGAAGTAATTCTTTCAGTGTTCACACTAGCAATCAATGCCTTCAGCCCACTGCAACTGATTCATGCACTTGCCCTGGGTGGCAAATTTGAGGTGCATTTTAATGACGTGGACTGAATGATCCATTGGCACGCTGCTGTTACAATAGTACACAAACTGAGTCACAGGCAGCCTCATCAAGGAGCAACGAGTATTCAACCCAATGGCAGACTACTTTGTGTAGTGCAAGCGTGGCAATGCTGCTCCCATCCAGGGAATGGCATTGCTCAACATGGACACCGCCACTATATGATTTGCTGCTGAATGCCCACACAATCTGATTGACAACAGCAATAAACAGCAGAGTGCAGGATGTCATCGACAGCTAAACTAACAACAAAACAGCAGGAAAGTGTAGAGTATTGGGAGATTCTCAGCGGCCACACAGATGCACTGTTGCCTATGTTCATCGGATCTCAAGAGTTTCAACACAGCAGTTTCAACGTCGCAGCGCATCATGTCCTTCATTACAGGAGATTCAACACCACAGCACAACATATCCTTTGCCAATGCCTGCGAGCCTGAGGTTCTCCAGATTATAAAATCACAGAACGAGATCCCGGCCATAGACAACGCGTTGCGGCCGCGATTTGCAACGCAGACTGCGAAGTTGCAGCTTCAAACAGCAGGAAGAAAGTCCAGGGCCCCTCACTTGGCTTTCTGGGGGGGCGTGTCGCGCCCCGGCAGCGCCGCCCCCACGATCACCGCCCCCAGGTGCACCAGGGTCACGCAGAGCAGGGCGACCCCGCACACCACGGGCACCACGACGGCGTAGCGCCGGGGCGGGAACACCCTTCTCAGGAAGTGCTGGTCCTCAACGAACGGCTGCAGGCACAGGCGGGCAAGGGGTGAATCAAGCAGCCCGGGCGCTGCGGCGAAGCTCAGCTCGCGCGCTTGCTCCCCGCTGGCCGCGACAACTGCCATGGCTGGCCCGACAATTGAAGCAGGCTGCCGAACAAATCCGCGTCAATCGACACACGCGGCATACCAAGACAGGGTATAACTTTGTCAGAGAATAGCGGCATTATGGTTTGTTCAATGGACGCCTGTGCAAGGAGTCCCGGCAGGCGCAGCCAATCGAATCGAGACGCGCCAAAAGGCCTCATTGCCGCTGGGGGCGAGCAGCCCAAGCAGCTCGCGGTTCGCGCCTCCGCCCCCCGGCCCCTTCGCCTGCAACCGCCACCCACGCCGGACTAAAACGAGCGGCGATAGGCGCCCGGCCCGCCAAAATCCAACCGCCCGGCAGCCAGGAGCCACAAAGCGCCAAATTCCGGGCGGCTTCGACTCGGCGATCAGACAGGGACACCAGGGCAACATCCCCCACGCTGCAGTCGTCTCCTCGCGGGGCGGGACCGAGACAAGGCCAAATGCCCAGCAATGTGCGCCCTTCCCCCCTTCCCCCCTTCCCCCTCCTCTTTGTGGTGTGTGCCTACCGTGAGCAGCAGCCAGATCGTGTAGTACGTGAAGGCCGCAGTGCCGACGGCGAGCAGGGCCTTGCCACGCGCGGAGTCTTCCATGCACGGAGGGGCACCGGGGGAAGAAGTAGGGCGGGGAGGTGCGCGAGGATGTGGGAGCTCAGGGGAAGGTGGGGCTGGTGGGATGCCCCTGGCTCCTGGCTTGGGGGCCGCCTGCTCGTATGCTGGGCTGATAAGCCGGGCCGGTGCTGTGCGCCGGATTTGGGCGGGCCCGGAGGCCCACCTGATTTGCCGTTCAGAAATCCAGCCTCTGCGGAAAGCCAACCAAGGAAAACCAGGAAGTTCTATGAAAGACTTCAAGAAATCAGCCCACCACCAAGAAGCCCAATCGATCCGAGAAATGGCAAGACATGCCAAAAATTCCAAGAAACAAAGAAACTGCAAGAAACCAACCAATTCTTGGAAAGAAATCATGACTGAGGTGGTGGATATTCATGAGTCTGTTCCTTTTTTTTTTCAGATGCGCCAACGCAGTGCAATAGGCGACCAGGACGTGGGAGATCTCGGCAAGGATGTCCATGGGCGCACTGAGCCTGACTCGCGCCTCGTCTTCAGCAGCAGGCTGGACAGGACAGCGATCACAGCTTGTTGATCAGCATCGCGATGTTGATCCTGGACGGGCCGGACATGGATGCTGTTGCCAATCCGTAGTCAGATATCGAAACTAAACTTCGTTGATGGTGCCCCGCTGCGGATGTTTGGAACAGTGCAAGCCCTATGAAGAGATCACGTGTCTATCATACAATCCGTGAGGTTCAGATATGGGCAGCTTGCGTGTCTGAACCATTGTGCATTATTGCGCAATCCCACAGTGTAGCCCTTCTAAGAGACCTGCTGAGCATGCTGCTCTCCGAAGATCAATCTGGGGATTTGATGATTTTGATTGCGCACAGGGTAATTGGTCCTGGAGTGCCTGCAGCACCCAATTGCCTCGCATCATCACACGATTCCCAACAAGTGTAGCGCCTTTTGGAATCAAAGACGAAAGGGTCCTACACTGTTCCCACGCCGATTAGGAACTTCTCTGCAGGGGCAACGATACTGCCGGGTGTATCAATATGAAGCTCTATTCATCGTGATTACGTATGGTTTGGAAATTGGACGCGCTGCTGCGCAAAATGAGCCATGGAGTGCCTCCACAACGCATATTTACGCCTCACCCGGCCGAATTACAACATCAGGTTACCGTAGTATATTACACCCTTCCGCATAGTACAGTAACGCTTGCCCTTATTTTGTGGAGAAAGTTAATAAAATAGTAAAGGAACGCCTGGCCTTTTTGTGCGGAGCAACGCAAAAACAGGCTTGGTTTTATGTTTTCGTTTGCGTTTTTACTTTTACGTTTTTACGCGTAAAAACCTAAATCTGCAAAAGGGCTTATTTTTACGTGTTTATGGCTCCCTGGGACACCCAGGTTACACGATGAAAGTTGCGTACAATGATCAGTCCTCCGCCATCTCCACACCCGCAACACAGTGTCCACCTCGCCTTTGACAAGGGCGCTAATGGCGTTTAACAAAAACTCGTTTCTGCCCCTTCCAGGGCATCTGCCTGCCACTTTCAGGATTCCGTAAGTCTGTGTGTACTGTTCTTATGTACACCGGGCAGTGTTTACGTTGTGTTTACGTGGTTTTATGCATTTTTACGCATAAAAACGTAAAATTTATATTTATGCATAAAAACATAAAAACTATTTTTATGCGTAAAATCGTAAATGCGATCAGTTTTATGGCGTAAAAACCAGGCCTGCGTAAAACACGAAAATAATGCTCTGAAAACAAAATACGCAACAAAAAGCGTAAGATAAAATTTTTGGATGCGGAAGGGTTGAATATTCTATGGCAATCGCCTGGGCGCACATGGGTCCTGTGTTGAAGCCGTTGGGCACCAGGCCGACCGCCGGTCCGTGGTGCAATTGCACTCCGGTGGGCCGCGCCGCGCCACGTTGCTATTCCCCGGCCACATTGCAGCTTCAATCCTGGTGGTGCCCGGCGGCGAACAGCGACCCGCGCCGCCGCACCGCGCCCGCACACGCCACCGCAGACACCCGCGACGCGCTCCAGAAATCGGCCACCGGGAACGCGCACGGAAATTTTCCCACTCCCTGATCATCCAGCGTCCCCAAGGTCCTTCTCCGATGAATTGACAGAAACCGCCCATACCGACGCCCGTTGCTGTCCGCTAAGCCCCCAGCGAACTGCGTTTGACGTTCCGACCGGCCCTCCCGCAATGTGTGCTTGCTGCGACCAAGTGTCGCCCCGGCCCACCGGCCAAGAGGTCCGTGACAGAAACGCACACTCGGCACTGCTCGCGCCGCGAGCGACTAAAGCTGGGAGGGGGAAAGCCAGGCAGCCGTGGCGCCGAGCTAGCTAGCCTCGCTAAACAAGACATCCGCGCTCTCCGCCGAAGCCGTCAGCGTCACAGATAGTTAGCTAACACGTTTCCTCGCTCGGCAGAGATCGAACATCAGCACCGGCAGGAGGTGAGCTGAACAGCGAGTGCGCATGCGGTCTCGATCCGTGGTTCAGCCAAACAATCCGTCCGTGGGCCAGCCAATCAGTCTGTTCGTGGGTCAGGCGACCAATCTTGGGGCCGCGCGCCCGGCGAATGTCGCGATTCGAATTCGGCGATGCGAGGATTGATGTTGCTATAGCGTGGGATCGCCTTTCGTTGCAGCCGAGGAACCGAAGGCAACCGACCGCGAGTGCCGTGCAAGCTTAAGGGAGTTCGTGTGGGGCCGTTGGATCCCAACCATGGGGCTGGGAGGAAGCGCCCAATGCCGCCATTTCGGCGTTTGCGCTCTCCTGTGCCTCGCCATGGTAGGTCCTCCCGAGCCTTAGGCAGACACGACCCACGCTTGCCGAACCCTCTGGCGAAAGCGGCGAAAATTGGCGGCGGAAGACCGCGGCGCCTGCCATGACCGTGGCAGTCAGATCTCGCGAGGCTTGATTTGCCGGTGCAAGCATGGCGGCGGCAGCGGCCGCAGCCACAGCAACTGGAGAGCACCTGGTCGCAAGGGACCCAACCCTCGCGCTTGTGCGGTGCTGTCTTTGGGCCACCCATGCAGGAACAGGAGGAGCAGCTGTGCTCTTTTCTGCGAGGAGGCCTCACCGACCTGTGCAATGAAATGTTGAGAGGCGGATAACCGTTGGGGCGGGCGATTAGTAACGGGAGGACATTGCCCGCCGCGCTGCACCTGCAGCCGCTTCTGCATCTGACTCTGGCGGTTCCTGCTTCTATGCAGGTGTGCACAGCGACGGCAAGGCCAGAGGCGCCTGCCCCCGGTGCGCCACCAGCAGGTAAGAACCACTGGCAAGAAAGCCCCATTTTGGTGCAACTCATTCCATGCTCGAACCAGGTAAAACAACTGAAATCCGTGCGATAGCAATGTGGCTCTGCAGACCCCTGTAACATTGGACCAAGTCTTAGCCCTGCAATCTTGACCGCCTTTCTTGTACGCTAAATACCAGCGGAATGTTTACACAAATACGGCAAGCCACTTAGTAGTGTTACAATCGAATTCGTTATTTGCGTTCAAGGCGCCATTTTGTGTTTGCAATTTTAGTCGTCAAAATGTAAACACACAGAAACGGAAAACATTATGTATTATTACGGCACGTTGAGACACCCAGGTTACATGATGAAGTCTCAAACAATGATCAGTCCTCTGCCTTGAGCACCCGCAACTCAGGGTCCACCTCGCCTCCACAAGGGCTCCGACGTCGTCCGAATCGGTCGCTTTCTACACACTCCAGCGCGTCTGACTTCCACTTCCCTGACTCCCTGAGTCTGCCTGTATTGTCCAAGGCGTCTTGGGCACTGTCGACAGTGTACATAAAGATTTTATGTAGGCAGGGCCTGTATCTACGCCTTTTCGCGCCGTTTCTGGTAAAACGTATGCATTTTATATGTAAATACGAAAATGAGCGCTGTGTTTGAGGCAGAAATAGCAAACCTGCAACTCAGCATACCAGGTACACTTGCCGCATAAACTTGTCAAGTTGGCAACGCCATTGGAAAGGAGCGTAGATTTAATCGAGCGCAACTCGAGCGAAGCACAGCAAAGAACACAAGTGAACGGATCATCGCACACACGAGCATGTCAGCCCAAATTCACATAAATTTTGATTACCAATCCAATAGCAACGCGACATGGCCATGTGGCACGGCGATATGCGACATGTGTACGATTGCACATGTAATGACAGAGTGTGCTGAGCTGCAATCGTGTGCGCATCGCCCTAGGCCAACGCACTCTCTGAGCTTTCATATGTTGGCTTGCTGCCCCAGAGTCAGCTTGCGAAACAAAAGAAGAAGCCCAAGTGCAACACTTTTTATCAACAGTGATTTTCTACAAATCGCCGCAGTATTAGGCAAGGTACGAGTTTGTAAACACAGCCATACATGTCCCATTGTTTGCCTTGTTTACCAGATGCGCAGCCAACGGAGGCCACCATGTCAAACGTGGCAGCCCAGTCAACATCTTCATCAACGGCTGCAACAACGCCGGTACCAAGCACCGAACCAGGCGGTGAAGCAACAGGTTCTGTGGGATCAAGAGTCACCTGCATCCTGGAGCGCCGAGTTCTCCTGTAGTGAAGCGAAACGCGGAAGTGTGGCGCAATGCACCGTGTTGCGGACTCGGTCTTATCATCAAAACATCATGGAAAATTCGCCGCTGAGGTCTTCAGAATCTCTCATTGGCGATCCAGGATGTCATAATAATGTCGATCATGTCTTAAAGTAGGCTTCATGTCCGGCAAGATAGCGCTCTCAATCAAAACCGATATCATTTTCATCATTGTTATGAGCTTAATTGGCGTCGCGCCAGTAGAAAGTTCACGATTATCCTGATCGCAGTACCCCAAGAAAATATCCCAGCATTGAATTCCTCAGACTTCATGTTGTTCACCGTAGGAACGTGTGCAGCAGCGAGCGCCGTGGTTCATTCACCACAAAATAAATTGTTCACTACGATGATATATTATATACAATGGTCTCAGCACTATTGCCTTAATTGATATTGTCCCAAACGATCATCTTTAACTAGATGCATATGATCGCTATTATACGTATATCAACGCCATCTCTCTTTCGGGATCCAATCAACTAAAATTGTAGCATTGCTTTCGCCATCGCACCGACAATGGATGTCCAATACCAGGCTTACTTGTTCCTTTACGTGACTATGCGTGTTGACAATACGTGCAGATATGCGCGAATGTACGAAAGCCCATATTCGTGTGCGCATCTGTGCATGTGTTCAATGCACCAACAGACAGCGTTAGGGTACGAATGGTAAAGCTTCCGCGGACTTACGCAGAAGGTTACGCATAACTGTGGACATATATAGCAGAGTCTGTTCATGGGTAATAACTTGTTAATAAATAGACTGCCAGCAAAAATTGAACAATGCACTCCGCGTAAGTTCGGCTGGACACTGGCGAAAGGCCAAGTTGATGGTAGCATTAGTTCGCGGACTAATGGGGGCGAGTTTAATGGGGCATTAATTGCTTAATGGTAAATTAATAATTCGTTACAATATCCTCCTCCTACTTGCGGCCATGCTCGCTTGTCTACGTCCCCGCTGTTCACCACAAGGTCCGAAAGATTACCAATGATACGATTCATGCGATAGTTTACAGAATGCGCACAAAATTAACTTTTGCATGACATCAGCAATTGTTATACGTGGTATGCGCATTCAGTGTGCGAATGCACACAATATATCTAATTGACTTCTGTGCACAAATTTCCTGGTGAATTAGGTAAATCCACTTCCCTGCTAAACTGCAGCGCCGAAAAGTTTCTCCACTTCTCTATTCCCGCGCGCCCAGGTGCATGCAAGATACTTACTCTCCTTAGATTCACCTGCCTTTCACAAATTTGCTTCTATTTGTTTTCTTCCCTTTGCTGATTGCTTATCTGACTTACATATACATTCGTCGTCTAGCCAAACCTTCCCCAAACGACTCTGAGGCATCTGTCACCGCACAGTCAACTACGGGCGGTTCCATTTCGGTAACTGCGGAGACCTCTGTACCGACATTTCCTCCGGCAACGTCTCCTCCAAGAGCATCAACGGCCATCCCAAGTCCCGAACCTACAGGTGTGATCTTCGCGTTTGGATGTGAATGCCTGATTATGGGGGACCGCTGAAATTCAAGGCTACATGCAGTCGCACATGGCCCACATGACTTGGTAACCTCATACATGCGTTGCGTTGCAACTTGTTTAGATCGAATACATTGCATATGCAATTGAAAGTCACACAACTACATTGTAAATTAGTAATGATTGGTAATCGCAACGTACTGTGTGGTCATACCGTTTGCATATTCATATATGTGGGTGTTTGTAAGCTGGTTGATATGTGTATACACATTGCAGAACTGCAAGTAATTTTAATACAAATTGATTGCAAAGCGAGACTCGTCAAATGCATAAAGCATGGTCAACCATCTACGAAATGTTTTAATATGGTGGAGATGTTAATTGTTGCAGTAAAAAATGGACTCATTAGAGGGTTTTCACATTGCCTGGTGATTGCTCGCTGCACACATTAAAATCTTTGGCAGTCGTTCAATGCATAGATGCTCTGGCAGAGGGATTCAACTGATCCACAAGAAATCACTTGGCGCTAACCGTGTACAAAGAGCTCTTGTTGGCACGTCACTAATCCTGCAATTTTAAGCTTACAGGATTGGCCAGATTTAAGGGCAAATTACTGGTCAGAAATTGGTAATCAATGCAAAACAGGACCCTGTTTACTGCATATGACATTCATGTATATTGAGAGTCAATTTGCTCTTGTTTTTCTTGCAAAATCTAATGGGGATTTTCAAATATGCGTAGTAAACCAGGCCAATAGCCCATACACTGCACCCTTTTCCAGGGACTGATTATTTCAGTCAACTTAAAACCGTCTGTCGCCCCCACATCGGCATTGCAGCACCCATTCAAACGCTTGCCGTTGGTTTGACACTTGATTCTCGCAGATAACAGAGATTTGGAGCACCAAGATTTACACACCTGGGAAGGCTCTGACCCGTCATGCCATGGCCTTTGCCACCGCTTGCATAGCTCGCTGTTTGTCCGTTTGGCACATCTCACAATCATCATGAATGATTATGCCAGACGCACGTCCGCATGGATGCAAGGATGTATGTCAACATTGCAGCTGCTGACGCGGGCGCGTGCACTGGCTGTGCGGGCATGAAATTAGTTCCTCCGTCTTTTTAGTGATTGTCGATTCTTGTTTCGACACCCTAAAGCCCTAAAACACTGACCCGCCCGCCCACGTTGGCCTTGTCAGCAGCAGAAGAAGGGATATTCAAGACAAGGAATTGGGTGCTGATATGTTGTCGGTCGTGTGTGCTCCATCAGGCGAGGTAGCTTCCGAGCAGGCGGTGGGGCTGCCCTGCCCGGCCGGCTCCTTCCTCAAAGAGGAGGGCGGCGAGTGCATGGCCTGCGATCCCAACTGCGCCGCGGGCCAGTGCGTCGACATCGACGGCTGCCTCGCCTGCAACTCCGGCTTCTTTACCAGCCGGCCGGACACTGAGTGGCCGGCCGCCTGCCGCGAATGCTCGATCCCAAATTGCGCGGTGTGCAGAGGCAACATCTTTGATGCCTGGCCCGTGGAGTGCCGAACCTGCGAGGAGGGATTCGTCCTTGGGGAGGAGAACGAGTCCTGTGAATCGGAGCCGGGCGAGGTGGACGGCCTCCAGGTGGAGACCGCCAGCGTGGATGACGAAGCCCTCTGTCCGGCTGGCCAGTTTTTGAAGATGGACGGCGGGGAATGCATGCCCTGTGACCCCAACTGCCTCCAGTGCGTGGACTTCGACGGCTGCGCACAATGCGCGCCCGGTTTCTTCACAAGCAGACTGGACCCCGAGTGGCCCGCGGAGTGCCGTGAATGCGACATACCCAACTGCGGCGCGTGCCGGAATGACGTTTTCGACGCCTGGCCCGCCCAGTGCACAGATTGCGAGGACGGCTTCGCGCCATCGATTGATCGCAGGTCCTGCCAGCCTGCGGCCCCGGGCACCGCAGTGGGAGGCGAGTCCCTGGACCAGTCACCGCCGACGCCAGTAGCGTGCGGAGATGATCAATTCCTGCCGGCCGGGGCAACGGTTTGCGAGGACTGCGACCCCAACTGCGCGTCGGGGATGTGCGCGGACGGCAACGGTTGCGCGAGATGCGAGGCGGGGTACTTCACCAGCCGAGAGGGGGAGGGCCTGCCGGCGACCTGCAGGCTGTGTGACATTGCCGACTGCTTCGTCTGCCGCGGCGATGTCTTCGATGATTGGCCCACCCAGTGCGACGTCTGCGCCTCCGGCTTCCAGCCCGTGGAGGACCGGACTATCTGCTCGCCCATTCCCCCCCCTCCCCCTCCGCCCGTGCCCCCCCCTCCCCCTCCGCCCGTCCCCCCCCCTCCCCCTCCGCGCCCGTGCCCTCCCCCGAGCCTGAGGGCCTCGCGATCGGCGAGCAGAGCGTGAGCAACTGCCTGACTGGGCAGTTTTTGAAAGAGGAAGGGGGCGAGTGCATGGACTGCGATCCGAATTGCCTCGTCTGCGAGGACCTGGTCGGCTGCGCGCAGTGCGCCGTGGGCTTCTTCACCAGCCGACTGGATCCGGAGTGGCCCGCGGCGTGCCGGGAGTGCGACGTGCCCAACTGCAATGCCTGCATGGACGACAGCTTCGACGCCTGGCCGGCGCAGTGCGTGGCCTGCGCTCCCGGGTTCGAGCCTGCGGGCCTGATCCAGGACGCCCTGGGCGCCGTCAGCAGCAGGTCCTGCGAGGCGCAGTGAATGCCAGGATCGGAGTAAAGGGGTTACCCCATCCCTATGACTGGTCCACACCGGTGTGTGGGAGGCCCATGTTCAAAGGAGAGGTGCCTTGGGAGCTGCGAAACTGTGAGTGAGGGAGCAATAGCGTGGCCCAGGCGGGGTTTGTGTGCGCGACAGTGGGTCGTGAGTTCTTTGGGCGAGTTCTTGGCTGTGCGATGTGTACAATCTGAGTGGGTGGACAACGAATGTGTACCAATTTTCAAAGGATGGGAATTTGGCGAGGCAGTAATGGAAGATCTTGTGTTGCAGGTCTTCGCATTGGAGGTCGGAACGTGACAATAAAGTACAAGAGCAGATGTGGCTTGTGGAAACTCTCATCAATAAACACAAATTTTGTTTCAATCTTTCATGCACACAATTTGGATGCAATCTCTATTGCAGTAAAGTAGACCGTGAGATTGGGAGTGAGGTCTTGATGCAATTCCTTGGCTAAAATGAGAAATTGTTCAAACGATCTTGTTTTGTGGGAGTTTCAATGTGTAAACGGGTTGCTCTTATTGTTGTTGATTGTTGAGGCATATTGATACCCAATATCTTTCCACTAGTCATGCTATTGGACTTGATAATAGCATATAAATACTTTAATAGCATCCAATACATGTTGGTCGGATAGCAATCTCCAATGTCACTTGGCTTGCAACATGAGGGTTAGTTCATGTTTAAGATTGGAATTATCAATGTCATGAAATGTCATTGACATATTGTGATACACTTTAAGGTAAATCACCAATTAGCAACATCCTTTTTGTAGTACATCTCTTTATCCCCAAATGTTGAAATGAGTGCCATGATGTGCAAAAAATGCACAAGCATTACTCTTCAGAATGTGGTCCAAAAAATGATTGAAGTTGTCCAAATTCCAGAAATCTCCACAACAAAACGTAGCAATGCTATCTCATGCCATGAGATTCACCCACAATAGGATGCCAAAAATGCCCATCAGTCAAAAACCCGCCAGCAACCAATGCTTCATAGCAATCACCCCATGATCAATAATATAAATCATCTTAATAATATGGCGGAAAGTACTCATCAAACATACGAAAATACACATTGCTTGAGCAACATGCTCGAGTAGTGCACATGTGCACAAACATAAGTTTATTGCAATTCGTGTACCAAATCGTAGGAAGCTCACAAGGTTGGCACCCTAAACCCCAAAACACCCACCCACAACTACTTTTTTATAAGCAAGAGCGAGTGCTAAAGTTGTGTTTCAAGCCACCAGCCCTAAGGACGTCAACACACTTTTTTGAAATGAGAGCTCACACCAATCGACCCATTGGGTCAATCGCCACAAACAGAATTTGAACTTCCCCTGTGCCCCCATCCCACTGGTGGGAGGGGTATAATTTTGCACAAAATACTCTTGACAGAAACCTGTAGGCTTATTATAGCCATTGGGCATTCCTAAGGAACCATGGACTGAATTGTCTATGGATTTCATTACACAACTAACAAAACTAAGGGAGGTCACGATGTTGTTGCAATATTTATGGACATACTAACCAAAATAGTGCATATTGATACCACTACGATAAAAAACTCTACCAAAGGAGCTGCTGACTTGTTGGTGCAGAGCCTTTAAAAGGTTATGACAATCCAAATGCTCATGGCTTAGAAATGGCTATTGATAAAGCACAATAGCTCAGATTGGGACATCACGGTCAACCTCTCATGGAGATTGTACTCACAATGATTCATTTGATCAACATATCCAATCAGCATTGAAAGAAGCTAGGGAGTGCTTAGTGAGAGCACAAAATAGGCAGCTAGAGCATACTGAACGCCACAAGCAAGATGCATTGTTTGAGAAAGGTGACAACATCTATTTCTCAACACAACCTACTCCCTCACAAACTCTTGGTACTCAAAAGTTATTATCAAAGTGGATTGTGCCCTTCATCATCCTTGACTGGATAGGCCAATTGGCGTACTGCCTTGACCTACCGGAAAGCATGCACTGGATACATTTAGTTTTCTATATATTAAAGTTAAGGTTGATAAGGCCAGTGGCCGAGTACAGCCACCACCAGTCCCTGCCAAGATCGAGGGGAAGCTGGAATATGAGTTTGAACATATCCTAGATAAAAGGATTAACAAGCGCAATTGCAGAAGTGATTCGGTTGAATATCTTGTTGAGTGGCTTGGTCATGGACATGAATATAACAACTAGGAGTCAGCAAAGCCAGTTGCAAATGCTCAGGATTTAGTGAAAGCATTTGAGAATAGCTAACTTCCTATACCAAATGTGCAATATGCTCGATCTTACGGCCACAAAACATGTAAACACTAATAGTGTGTGTGTTTTGTGTATCTATGCATATACCAAAACATGTTGCAGTGAGCGTAAAACACAACTCCCTATAGAGAAGGGTGTTCAATAGCATGGTATATTGTATACCAAAAAAAGTTTGTGGGAGAAAAATTTTCGCGCATTTCGCAGTTGAGCCAGTGCGCGAAAATATTTCTCCGCGAACTTTTTGGGCACACGAACTTTTTTCGCTCGCAAACTTTTCGGCCCCCTCAAGGGAGGATTGGATGTTGGGCACACGGTTTGGCCTCTTTCCTTTGCGTTGTGGCATGTGCACCCTCGCCGAGTGGTGAAGAAGCCCTGAGCTATCCAGAAGATCGTTTGTAGGGCAGTGGCCATCGGCTGGCCGAGTCTCCATAGAACCCACAGGTTGTTGGGCACATTTTGAGGGCACAAGCACGGTGTGGCTTGCAAAGCGATCGACGACCAAATCTATGCCAGCGTCGAGTCTGTCAAATGCGCAGGGAGCACTACGGTTACAAAACCATGGGCAGGCCCACGTTGGCCGACGTAGGGCCACGGCCGACGCGTTTACTTGCATAAGAATGCAGTACACGTCGCTGGTGGGCGTGGGGCGAACTACATGGGCGACACTTGCCAACGTGTTGGTTTGAAAATGCTGCCACCAATTTCCGACGCGTTTGGGTGCCGATGTACGCCCACGCTGCCCACCCCCCCAACGTCTCGCCATGTGATTCCACGTTGTACATACGTAAAAGTGCCACTATTGGCCGATGTACGCCCATGCACGGTCACTCCAACGTTTGCCCACGAGAGGGCACGTTGCACATGCGTGGATGCCATCTCCCGGCCAACGCCGCCCTACGTGGTTGGCGCGTGGTTTTTCCGCGCGCGCCCCGTGCGATGGATCGACGATCCCTCCGGCGGATGGCCAGGCGTAATCGGCATGGTCGCTTGCTCGATCTCGACGCGGCGCGGACGTGGTGGGCCCCTTGGCGGAACGGCCTCTGCAGTGCGTCAGTCGGAAGGGCGGATTGGGTCTGGCGTTGCCTTGCGCGCGGTTCGCAGGCAGACAGTGACAGCAAAACGGATGTTCGTTACAGGGTTCCCAGCGTCTTGTCCCTGCGGCATACAGCACGGTTACATAACCCTCATATCACCCTGTACTTAAACCACCGTCCCCACAAGCACCCAGACCGTCCCCGAAGCCCTCTTTCTAATGCAGTGATATGGCCCAAAAATGGCCAAAATCCCCAAATCGCCTCGCTGCGCTCGATGCTCACCCAAGGCACGGATAATTGGTCCGCGCGCCTTTGCGTCGCATCTCACTCCGCTCGTATAAAGAACCAAAGACAATGTTCACACAACAGTGGTCCTCTCCGGACGCCTGCCCATGCAGACGCGCACGCCGTCTACGCGTTTACTTGGCGACCCATGATCAACATAGGCGGCGTGGACGACGTGGGCAGCGTTGGCGGCGTTGGCGGCGTTGGCGGGCACCGGCTGGCGTAGGCCAAATTTGTTGGACATTCCATCTACACGGGATAGCCTCCGACAAGCAGCAGCGCCTGTATTGCCATCGGCTCTCTAGCAGGTATTCACCGGTGAGGCTACACAAGAAGTGCATCGAGTGTTTCGCCAAGTGATCCTTGCTTGTTGTTCCAGCAGCATGCGCGCAGTGAGTAGTAGCACATTTGTGAGCTGAGGTCAATTATCACCTTGCCGCTTTCCCAGATAGGAGCGGTATTGGCCAAGCTGGCTTCTGTGGCTCTCCCTGTGTAGAATCCCCCAGGATAACGGCGACCAAATGGGACAGATGGCGGAGCTTCGGTCAATGTATTACAATGGTGGTGGGCCCCCTAGTCCAGACAAGGTCGAGTGCACCGGCGAACTGAGACAAATGGCCTATGGGGTGCCCACTTTTATAGGTGGCACGCTCCCCCTCTCATCATGGCACCCTCGGCCTCCTATAATGTCCAATACACTCATGTCGCGGCCCGCGGGCGGCCGCTGGTTTCCGGAGTTGGGGGGCGGTCGCCGCACCCGATGGCGCGGCCTCGATGCCGCACCTCTCCGCCGGATTCCGGCGGGCGTTGTCGGGGTGCTCGTTTGTTCGGTAGCGCGGTGGGCCCTTGGACGCTCGGGGACCTTTCCCGAAGCCTGCCGTGAGCAGGCGGTGGAGTCGCGGCGGCGTACGGTGGTTCGCTGCCTCGCGGCGGGGCAGAGAGGGGGCCCGAATGTGGTTACAGTCTGACACAACGCGGCGCGCATCCAATGTACCTGCGCGATGCCCGGTCGCGGGTCCATCGCGTCACATCAGACAATGACAACACAATGTAATGTACGGACCGCGTACCAGCGCCCCTCCGTCACCTATAATCAACCTAATCTAGCTCTAATTCCAACAATCCCCACCCAGCACCTGGCCTCAAAGTACTACGTCTTCAAGAGGCCGTATCTTCCTCCATACTCCTCAGAATTGAGTGCTGAACGAAGCGTTGGAACCAGGAAATCATAAGTAAACTGTAGATAAGGATGACTCAGCGAGATTACATAATATAGCTGTAGAAAACACCATAAACTGCCTGCCCCCAAGTAGCTCCACAACAGTACTCTCCCCTTGGGGTAGCTTTTGCCCTCGAAAGCGTCACTATCCCATACTAGTGACTTCCTCGGGCTTGTCCCTCTTGATCATCTTCTGCAACTCTCTCGCATAGGTGAAGTTTCCAGCCGGTACCCAGGAGGCATCATCCAAGCTCCACCCAATCCATAACACCAAAAATTCCTTGTGCCTCCTGCCACTGGGGCCTGCCCATCTCCAACGCAGCAGCTTCTCCACGTCGTATGGTTCATCAGCTTCAACTTCAATCTCAGCATCTTCATCTTCCTGTGGGGACGACCATCTGGACGTTCTGAATGGTCGAAGCAAACTCGTATGGAAGACATTGTGAATCTTCCACCCTTTAGGCAACTCCAATTCGTAGGCCACTGGTCCCACCGGACGGACCACAGCAAAGGGACCCACAAATCGCCTCTTGAGTTTGCGAACAGGTGCATTCTTCAATTGTAGATGTTCTGTGCTCAGCAACACCTGTTCCCCACTGTGAAATCACTGATCACGCCGCCGTTGGTCGGCTTGGCGTTTCTGTCTCTGTTGTGCTTGTTGAACCATCTGCATTGCTAGCTTGAACGTCTTCTTCATGCGTTTGACGAAAACATCAACCCCTTCAAGGTTTGTTTGGTCGACGTCCCGTATCAAGTCCAATGGGGTCACTGGTTCAAACCCATAGTTGAGGTAGAACGGTGTATGCCCCGTAGCTGGTGATGCGCTGCTGTTCATCACGAATTCCACCATGGGCAGATAACGCTCCCAGTGTGTGATGTCCTGACTCGCATGGATTGTGCATCGGAGGACTTGCTCCACCACCCTATTTGCTGCCTCCGTTTGACCATCTGTCTGAGGGTGGTGGGCACTGGACATCCGCAGCTTACTCCCCAATAACTTCCAGAATTCTTGCCAGAACTTGGACACAAATCTTGGATCACGGTCACTGACAATTGACCTGGGGATCCCGTGTAGTTTCCCTAAACAAGCTTTCGTGCAAAATGTCGGTAAGGGGGTCACGGAAAACAACAAAACGTGCATTTTGCGCACAGGCAAAATGGAAGAAAAATGCCACAACAGCAAACCTGCGCACAAACAGGCCATTTTTGGGTCACCCAACGCACAGGGAAACCGCGATGTTGCGCACAAACAAAATCAAGTTGGTGCTGGCCAAGGACACCCACAACCACCTCACAATCAATCCATGTGACCCACAAGTCGTGGGTGCCACATGGCCTTTGCGGCAACGATTACAATTGGTGTTACACGCAAAGGAAATTACAAGTTGCTAGGTCTAGAAATGGCCCCTCCCACGTCTAGCACATTTCATCCCAACGCTCCAGCTCCGCTAAGAGACGCCGTTTGTACTGGGGGTGGATGTACCCCCTCCTAGCTCCACTGGCCTCCAACCAAACATCACAAATGATGTTGTCGGAGGACACCTCCCCCTGTATTTGCCGCCCTTCCACCCAGCGCCCGTTCAGTTGGTCATCGTCCGAGGCGTCAAAGCGGAGGGTCCCCAAGTTGTAGGGGGGTTGGGGCTTAACTCGCTCTCGTAATACACGACGGTGAACACTTTCACCGCCGCGGGCCCACACCCCTCTGTGGCCCTGGCCCCCTTGACAATGGCGATGTCAAAGCGCCGGCCCCATTCCTTGGCGTCGGCGTCGGACATGGCGATGGCCACCTGATGGCCGGCCTCTATGTCCCGCGCGGCGTCGAAGGGGATGTACTCTTTGTCGTTGGGGAGCGCGGAGAGGTGCCCGAATAGCAGGGGGCGCTCCCCGGGCGCCGGGCCTACGTCCCTGCACATTGCACCAACGGCGGGATGGTGAAGGGCCCATGGCAAGGGAAGGGGGGGGGGGAAATCATCGCGGGCGGATGGAGCGTTGCGCGCGGATGCGCGCGTACCTTGCGACGGGGGCAGGGACGCTGGAGGCGGTGGTGGGCGCGCTCCCGGCCGCAGCGGAGGGGGTAGCGAGTGAGGCGGGGACAAGCTGTCCAGCCGCAGGGTGGCCCCCTCGTCGATGGCGAACGTGGGTCTGCCACTCCCGTCCAGCGGGAATGTGCGCTCGTGCGAGGCAATGAAGGCCTCCCACCAGCGCACGGCCCCGGCCATCCGGCGGAGCTTGCGTTGTTTGATGTCCTCCGCGGCGGCGGGGTCCCCACACACGTCGAGTTGGCGCCTCCACCTGGCGAGCTTCACGAGGACCCTCTTCTTGACGTCCTCAAAGTCTTGAAGTGCGGCCCGTGGCTCCCACCGCAGGTCGGCGAACCTCGGGGCGGGTTTCCCTGGGACGAACACCGGCCACCCGCGGCCGTCGGGCGTGCCCACCCAGGGGCAGTCCTCGCTGTCGTGCTCGCGGGCGTACACGACGGGCACCCCCCCCTCCAAGACGAACTTGAACGAGTGGAAGCACCTGCCCAAAGGAGCACCCCGCAGTGAAGCACTGTCGAGTCGAGAGGGCATCACTGTGGCCGGCGCCGTCCGCGTAGGCACCAAGCCGCAGAAAGCGCACCGGAAAGTCAAACAAAAATCAAGGTGCCCAGCCCAGGAACGCCGCCAGGGACCTCGAGGGTTTGCGCGCGCCGAGCGCGCAAAATCTGTAAGGGCGCCACAGGGTGCCGGCCAGCAACAGACGCCGACCACACCCGCGATTGGGAGAGGACAAGGATGGTGCGGCTGCTGGGTTTGAAAACAGGGGACCAGCCCACTTCGCAAGACGTGCAACGCCTCCCGGGAAAGGGGGAAGCAGGACGGGGCGACGGCGCCAAGATCCACCCCGCAATCGCAGCCGCGCGCAGAAGCACACGGGGAAGAAAACAACACAGCACGGCCTGCATCCAGGCGGCGGAAGGAACCCCGCAACAGCGGCCGCAAGCAAGGCGGCAACTTTGTGCTTGCGCGCGTGACGCGCGCAAACGCAGGCAAATCCCACAGTCGACACGGGGCGGGTCAGCAGAGGTCGCCCGGGCCGGCCGCCGCAGGCGCACCTCTTGTTGTCCCGCCCAGTTCCGAGGCCTCTGAAGGTGTGCATCCGGACGCCCGCATCCCCATCCTCGGCGTCGTCCTCCTCCTCCTCGACACCCCGCCGGCGGTCGCGAGTGTACCTGAGGAGGCGCCTGAAGTCGGCCACACGGTCCACCCTTGTGTTCACCTTCCGCGAACTGCCCACGCTCGCGTGCTCCCCCCACGCCCGCTGCGTCGCCCTCATCAAGTCCCCCAGGCACAGCGCCCCCTCGCGGTTGATGGCGGAGGCCACCAGGCTGAAGGTGGCGTCTATCTCCTGGTGCGTGTGGCCCACCGGCAAAAAAAAGACGCGCACCTCCCTGAACACCCGCTCCCCCACCAGCATGGCGCAGAACCCGAGGAGGTAGTGGTTCTTGTTGTCCTTCGCCGTGTTGTCCATCTGGACGTGCAGCACGGGGGGCAGGCCGGGGCAGGGGGGGAGGAGCCCGGGCGCGGCTGCGTCGCAGCGGCTGACGTCCCTGATCATCTTGCAGAGACAGGTGAGCGTCAGGTTGTTGGACGCCACCCACTCCGGGAACGACCAGAAACCCCCACCACCCGTGGCCGTAGGCGATCCCGCCCAGCAGCTTGGTGGTCAGGGGCAGCCCCACCTCGTCCGCTTTGCTCTTTGCCAACTCGTGGGGTATCGCCGTTTTTGCCTGGTCCATGCCATCTACATTCAGGTACAGGACCTCCTCGGGGTGGTCGAGGGCATAGCGCCTCCTTTCCTCCATTGCCCTCCTCGCTGCGGCGACGTACGCTTCGTGCTGATGGAGTATCCGGAGGGCGGCCTCCCTGGCCGGTCCTGTGGCGAGGGTGCTGGTCTCCTTCAGCCTCACGCAGGTGTCGCACTTGGCGAAGGGCTGGTGGCGGTACGTGCGCACCTGGGGGCGGCAACCACGAAAATTGAGGGCTGAGGGCTATTCGAATCGACAAGGTTGCCGTCGGCCCCGGGCGAGGCTGGACGGGGTGCCCGTGAGATTGTTGGGGACCTCACGTCCACGGGCCAAGGCTTACCTGGAAGTGGCGCTGAAGCCACGTCCGGCGGAAGGTGGTGTAAGAGACGGGCCCCTGGGGGGGCTGGCGGGCGGCGGCGGCCCAGCAGTAGTACTCGTACACAGACTGCAAGGTGGAGAACAGCCCCGCCGGCAGGAACTCCTTGGCCTTGACCTCTCCCGTGCGCCGGTCCCTCACTGTGCGGTCTGGGAAGGGCTGGGCGAGGCGGCCGACGAGGTCCTTCAGCCAGTCGGCGCAGTCGTGCCTCCCCTTGCCGTGGCGGTGGGTCCTCTAGTTTCCGTGGTGGCGCACCTTCGGCACAACCCCAGTCCGGCCCCGCCCCTGCGTGCTCTTCCTGTACACGGTGTCGGGACAGACGCCGTGCCACTTGGCGAACGCCTTGATGCACACCACCCTGCCCTTCACCCTCCACTCGTAGCGCTGGCGACGAGGGTCCACGAGGTCCCCGCCTCCGTCGGGTTCCGCGGAGGACTCGCCTGCAAGTCGACAGCGCGAGATGTCCGCCCGGAGGTCGGCGTCAACCTCCTGGAACCGGCGAATCGCCCGGACGACCTTCCTGGCCACCAGCTCCTCGGCCGAGAAGAGGTGATGGCACTGGCGGGGGCAGCACTGGGTGGGGACCCCGGCAGCCAGGGCATCAACGACGGCCCTCTCCACCTTCTCGAGCTTTCTCCTCTTCGCCGGCTTGGGCGAATCCACGTCGAGGTCGCGCCTGCCCCCTTGGCCGTCCGAGCAAGTCGACCTCCGCTTCCTCGGGGAGGTCATTTCGTCGAAGCAGTCGTGCATGAACTCGACGGTCTCCTCTCGGATGCGGCTGGAAGAGGCGCCGGAAGTCTGCGTGGCGAGGTGCGAGAGGTAGGAGGTCGGAATGCCGCGAGGTGCGGAATGGCTGCCACTTCGCGGCGTGGCGCAGCTTGCGTTGGACGACGTCGTCTCCATTGTGCGCGCACAACCAAGCTGTGGCGGGGAATGATGGAATGGAGTGGCCGTCCCGATCCAACACTGAAACCGGTCAGCCGGGTAGCGGCCGCGGAGGGGTCCGGCTGCAGGGCAGGCGGGATGGCGCACAGCCCCTGGGGAATTGCAACGACGGGATGAAGGTCCAATCGCGCAATTTCACGGGTAGTTCTGGCGCCGATGCGAAGAAAGGAAAGGGGCGAAGGACACAGTGCCCATAGGCGGTTTGCGCGCGTCTCGCGCGCAAACACTGAGCAGAACAACTGGCACTACGGGCAACTGAAAGGCCAGTATGATCGTTGACCATGAAAGCCGTTTCACAGGAGTGGAGCTGAACCACAATTCGAAACATCCTCCAAGCAGCCAATCCGTACAACGCCGCAGGGCGGACGAGAACCGGTGCGCGCACAAGTTTGCGATTAGCGTGCTCCCGGCGCGCGGACGGACGTCGAATTGGAGGTGAACTCCCTGCCACTCCCAATGGGCGTCCCCCCACGTGGACGATAATGTCACGCCAGAGGGAGGCCGGGCGGACACGCGGGCAAGGAGTGCACAGAGGTCCATCGGACTGCGCGTTGGCCCATCGTCCAAAGCGGGGCGTCGGCGGAAGACACGATTGGGACGGGGTTTGCGCGCGCGGCGCGCGCAAACCGGATAGGTTCCGTCCATTTGGTTTTCGCCCGCTGCGGGGTTTTGGACTGGTATTTGCGCGCGTGGCGCGCACAAGCGGGGTTGCGTTCCACCGCCCTGGTGTCCGAGTACGGCGAGACAAGCCCCTGCCGCGCAGAGGGGGAATGAGAGCAGACGTCACATGCGGGGCCCCTCTGCGCGCGCGGCGCGTGCAAAGGACTGCCGTTGGGGGTAGGGGCTCACATGTGGAGGCGCCGCGCGGCTCGCAGGGCAGCTTCCAGCGCGGTGCACCCAGCTGGTTCCCATGCGGGGCCCCTCTGCGCGCGCCGCGCGCGCAAAGGACCGCCCGCGGGGGACGGGCTCACATGTGACGGCGTCGCGCGGCTCGCAGGGCACCTTCCAGCGCGGTGCATCCAGCCAGCTCCCATGCGGGGACCCTCTGCGTGCGCCACCCGCGCAAATGACCGCCCGCGGGGGACGGGCCCACATGTGACAGGCGCCACGCAGCGCGCAAGGCAGCTTCCAGCGCGGTGCGTCCAGTCACTACAGCCATCGACCGCGGCCGAACACGGGATGAACGAAAAGGAACCGCCGCCGGCGACGACCACGCCCGACTGACGCGAACGGGGCGCCATGGGCACTGGGGCGGGCATGGGCCGGGGGGGCGCACCTCGATGGCGACGTCGATGAGGTCCCAGCGGCGCGGCGTGCTCCTCGATGCGCGGTGGGGAGGCGGCGGGCACGGCGACAAATGACCACGCGCCAGTGGGATCCACGAATATGGCAATCAGCGAATCCGCCAAATCGGAATATTCGCCACGTCAGGATTCGGGCACGTGGCCTCCACGCGATTGGAGACTCACCGACCACAGGATTGAGTGAGGGGCGCGTGCCCGGCACGCGCCCGAATCCTGACGTGGCGAATATTCCGATTTGATGGAATCGGGGTGGTCGAAAGTGGGCGACGTGGTCCACAGGCGCGCATTGACGCCCACCCGCATGGCCTGCACCACGGTCGAGCAGCCCACGCCGAGAGCATTGAGGTGCGTTGCATCCGGCAGCGGCATCGCCTTGCAGCACCGCGCATGGGCTCGGCGCCGTGCACGCCGCCCTTTGCTTGCATCGACGACCGCGTGTGCAACGAGCCTCATGGGTCGTAGTGCAGCAGTGTGTGGGGTGTGTGTGTGTGTGCGGTGTACTGCGAGGTTGCCTGGCTTCCGCACGTGCACGTGCCGGACAGCTTCCGAAGATTGGATGTTGTGATAGCACGACCGCGCGCGAGCATTGCGGTGCACGCGTTGGCAGGTGGTCACATGTGCAAGCAATCTGCCACACACGGGGGGCGCGCGCGCGGTTTGCGCGCGCCCCGCGCGCAAGCGCTTCACATGTGGCCCGGTCATCCGCATACGGCGGAGGGCGGCCTCGTTGGAATCCGGCGTCACATGCGCCCCCACAGCCGCCGGTGGTGTTGCTGCCGACGTCGGTCGTCGGAGGTGGGACCCACATGTGGCCAGAGGCGCAGCCGGCCCATTCCGTCGCACGCGCGACATGATCTCGCGGGTTTTGCCGGGCCGCGCACGGTGCTGGTGATGGCGGCCACTTGGAAAGGGGAATCAAGCTCTCCAGCGCCGCCGAATTTGTAGGAAAGCGGCAGCAAGCCGTTCATTGCCGACGAAGTGGTGGCCGTCACACTCAAAATGTCGAGAGGCAGTAGGTGGCTGTTCGCGCGCGCGGCGCGCGCAAACATCAGGCCAACAAGGCACGGTGGAACCAGGAGCAATGGCTTTATTACAGGAATCCCGCCGTTCCACAAGAGTTCTAAGAGTTTCCCCGTGCGCACTGCAGGCCTGCACTAATCGGACATCGTCGTGTGAGAGCCCGCCTGGGAAGCCTGCGTATCGAGGTCCGGGGTGGCCAGCTGAGCCGAGGTGAGCTCCTGCGTCCCTTCCGCGCCGCCGACCTCGCCGCCTGGGGGAAGCACGGCCGTCGCGGGTTGCCGGGGGGGCGGCGGTGCCGGTGGGGCCCCGGCGGCAGCTGCCTTCTCCTGTTCGGGCGCCTGGGTGGCTGCCGACGGGGCGGCCGCGGAGGCAGGCTTCGTGGGTTCGGGTAGTGGTGGCTTCAGCGTCGCCCGCCACTGGTCCTCCTCCTTCTGGGAGGGCCACTGCTCGCAGCAGCCCAACCACACCGCCGTCTCGAGGGAACTCTCCAAGTCGGCGGTGTTGTTGTAGTCGTCTTTATTTTCGCGGTTCCACCTGACGAACCGCTTCGCCTGCTCGAGGGTGACGACCCTCCCGGACGCTATTGTGCGGAGGACCGACTTGCGGTCCCCGAACAGCATCTGGGCGAGCGCCCCCCCCCTGGCGGTGATGAGGCCGAGCTCCTCCCGGGGGATCGACCGGAAGAAAATCTCGGCCAGTTGGACCATGGCCTTCCCGAACATGAACTTCAGGGCTTCCATGGCCACGCCGTCCTCCAGGAAGTCCTGCAGGTTCTTGGGGAGGGGCGCCGAGCCCGTCGCGGTGTTCTGTGGAGGCAATCGGCGGGGGTCAGGTCTGTCGGAAGTACCACTGCGCATTAGAAGCGAGAACGGCGAGAGGATTTGCGCGCGCCACGCGCGCAAAGGGTTCAGCCAGGACTCACCGCGTCGTCCAGCAGACGGGGCTTCTCCAATGCCTGTACAATCTCCTTCACAGCCTGGGACTCCGGATTCCGACCGGCCTTCAGGGCGGCGAACAGCTGGCCTTCGCGGTGGAAGAGGGTCTGGAGCCGCCGGCGGGCGCAGTTGTTCTGCACAGCGTCCGTCTCGAACCCGAGCGTGTCGCGTCCCTCTAGGAGGGCGGCGACCATCGCCGTGCCAGTGCCGTTGCAGAGGCTGAGCACGGGGCCAACGCTGGGGGTCAGGAGGCGCACCAGCAGCCGCGACTCCTCCAGGGACTTCTGGGTCCGGTTGACCTTCCTCTTGCTGTCCCCGACCAGCAGCGCGTCCAGCTCGTGCCTCCCGCACTTCGACAGCGCCTCCGGCTTGGGGAAGAAGTAGGTCATCCTGCCCCCCAGCCGGCCCCCGAGGTCGTCCGCCCTCACCCCCTCCTGGCCGTGGTTGAACTTCACAACCAGGATCGGGATGCCGTGGCCCGGCGTCTTGGCCCCTTTGCGGAGGTGGGCCTTCTCGTCTCGACCCATCGTGATGATGAAGTGCCCCGGGCGGGGTAGTCGTGCGCCTCGGCAAAGCCGTGCACGGCTTCAAGCATTGCCGCCACGTCCTCGTGGCGGGTGTAGATCGCCACGTTGAAGTGGCGGGCGCCGTGGACGCGGGACGCGGAGGGGGGCAGAATTCCGGACGCATGGCAGGCGTCCAACACTTTTCGGATGTCCCCGCCCTGCCAACGCTCTTCCGGCTTGTCCCAGGGCAGGCCGACCTCCGAATCGTGCTTGTTCATCCCGAACGGTGGGTCGATGAGGATTAGCTCCACCTGGGTCCACCCCTCCGCGTGCTTGTACGCGTCGCGCTCCCTCGCGTCGCCCTCCATGAGCCTTGCCTTCACGATCTTGCGGTGGGCCAGGAGCTTCCTGGGGTCCCGGTCGCCGAAGTCCACCCCCAGCCTGGGGACGACCCAACGCGCCACCTGCAGCGGACGCCAGGGCACGAACCCGCTAGCCAGCTCCCGCCTCCTGGACTCCTCACCGCCACCCCTGATCGCGGGAGCGGCGTTGTACACGTGTCCCACGAAAGTCGCGGTGCGTCCTTGTCCACGGCGACGGGGAAGTGTTGGTCGTCCGCCGCCAATTCCAGGTCCACGGTGGGGTGCCGGAAGGCCATGGTGTGCACCCTGTCGCTACCCTCCCCCTCGCCCTCGACGGGGGGCGGGGGCACCACCGGCGCCTCCTTTCCGGGGATCCACGCACGGGCGTCCCGTGCTTGGGCCGGCACGTCTTTGAGCGATGGCCGTGGGGTGTTGAACACGCCCCACCGCCAGCCCCTCGTCCGGGTCGCAATGTACTGTTTCATGGCGTCGAATATCTTGGCGCCGGAGAAACCCGCGCCGTCCCTCAGCGCCGCCCAGGTGTCCTCTCCGTGCAGGTCGAACTCGAGCTGCTTCAGGGTGATCCCCGCCGTCTGCCGGGGATCCGCCTGCGCACCACCAGCATTTGCCGCTTACGGCGAGGACCCTGGAGACCGCGGAACGCACCGAGGCCACATACTATGGGAAATGTGAAGGTGGCGGAAAATAGGTTTAGGGAAATGCAGACTGGGCACGCATTGCGCGCGCCGCGCGCGCAAATGCAGGCGAACGTCGCTGGGTTCGGACGGTCGTTGCACTCACTGTCCCAACAATGTACGCCAGCTCCCACAGCGGGGCGATGACCACGGTCTGGAGGTACCCGAGGATGTCCGCTGTGCTGTAGAGGAGGGGGGGCTGCCGCCGCATCCACAGTCGCGAGGCTCGGAGGAAAGGCTCAAGGAAGTCGGCCTCGTCCGTGGTCATGAAAGACAGCCCGGTTCCAGCCCCGGTGAACACGAGGTTGTCCTTCTGACACGGTCGAACGAGGACCTGGGCCTCCGCGTCCAACACCATGTCCCCGGCTCGGAGCCGGAACGAGAGCAGGGCCGCCTCCCGCTGCTCTATCGATCCCGTCAAACGCCCGATGAGAAGGGCGTGTGCCGAGGTTATTTTCTTCAACATGGTGTCCCCGAAGCCCCCCACTTTGGCCTCGTCGGAGATGGCGTGGGTAGTGAGCAAAAACTGGGGGAGCCAGTGGTCCTTCGCAGTTTCGCTCACCCCCAGGCCCCTCAGGAAGTCCCCGTACTTCGGCCCGTCCGCCAGCTCCTGCGCCTTCCTCATCTTCAGCGGGAGCGGGTCCCTTCCACACCTGTCGAGGGACTGGACGAACTTGCGGAGGGTGGTGTTCTTGCACACCTGCAGCGGGTCCCGCGAAGTGGCGTCCCAGCCGGCCACAGACTGGAAGTCCTTCTCCCACAGTTCCTCTATTTCCTCCTGGTCCTTGTTTTTCAGCCTCGGCAGCCTGTCAGTCAGGGCTGCGCAGAGATACTTGTAAGTGTGGAAGCGGGCCGTCCACTCGGCGTGATCTCTGAGGCTGATAAACCAGTCTGCTACGGTTGGGGATGACCATTCTCGCTTGCGTCGCAGGATGGCCACGACCTGCACGATGTCGTCCGCGGCGCCGCTGAGGATCGCCCTGAAGGTCTCCACGTAGTACGACTCGGGGTACGCGGAGACGTTCTTGAGGTAAGCCCTCCACACCCCGCGCTCGTGCGGCCGCACACTCGGCGACAGCCCCACCACCTCCGACTCCCCCTCCAGGGTCCTGATCATCGCCATCCACGCGTCGTGGGCCTGGTGGCCCATGAGGGCGATGCTCATCTCCGCCGTGTAGATGCGGGAGGGGAAGTTCCTCGCCACGGAGCTCATGTACTTCTTCATGCTCAGCACTTTCCTCTTTTTGGCCTGCGTTGGAAAACACCGTACCATCGGAAACCATCAACATCAACGAATGCGGTGAGTGGTGAATCGCAGGGCGTCGAAGTCCGGACCCTGCAGGCGGGGTTTGCGCGCGCCGCGCGCGCAAAGGCCGTTCTTGTAAGCAGCGCCCCCCCCCCCTCACGGGAAGGACCAGCCTGCGAAAGGGAAGGGAGGTCCGGGCCGGGCCCCCACTGCTCACCTCCTCTTGAACCTTCTTCAGGTCCCCGGGAGCGAGGTTTCTCCTCCGGGCCTCCTCCAGCTCCATCTCGTATGCCATCTCCACCTCGGCGCGCTTCTTGGCCTCCCGCTTGTCCTTTTTCTCCGACTGGACGGATCCCTCCTGGGGCCGCTCCATCGTGTTGTTGAGGCGGGTGTAGAACTCGAACCACCGCTCCGGGTCGGTCCGTGGGTTCGCCACCCGCTCTGGCTTCGCCGCGCCCGGGGGCATCCTCGGCGGGCAGCCGAGCGACTGCCACATCTTGCGGATGAACGGAATTACGTGCACGGGGGAGGTGTGATCCGAGTAGTCGCCTACGGCCTTGGCGTCCTCCGACCTAAGGAGATTCTCCGCCCTGGCCAGGAAGCGCAGGTGGTCGTCCCCGAGTTGCTGCCTGAAGAACAGGTACACCGCCCGGTACTTTTGGACATCCTTGCGGCCCTGGTTCAGCAGCCTGACGTGCGCCTCGGTGGAATGGTTGCCCACAAGCGTCGCGAAGGTCGGCTTGTGGCGGGTGTCGTACTTGGCCTGCTCCTCTTTGGATCTGCTCGGGTTGTACTCGATCCACCCGAGGAGCTCCTCGACGCCCTCCCCCTCCACCCACTTCCGGTACATCTCCTCCACCGTGTGCTTCGCTAGGACGTCCACCTCGCGGTAGCCCACCACAACCACCGCCGGGGTGAGGTTGATGGCCCGGAAACTCCCGTAGAAGTACCTGACATGGTCCTCCACAAAAGCCCGGGTCATCAACTCAACCG
>CAJHUC010002020.1:0-15876 GCA_905146915.1 Ostreobium quekettii
CCTCCTCTGGCTCCTTGCCGAAAGGACAACAAAAGCACACACACATTCCCAGCAGGAAGGTGGCACCGTGGGGCTGCAGGTCGCTGCAAATACGAGGCTGACCCGACAGCGTCCTGGGGGAATCCCGAGTGCCTTTGCCGTTGGGCGTAACAGGACGGCATGCTGGGTCTGGGACGTGCAGCCGCTTGTCGCCTGAGCCGTGGCGCGACAAGCGTCTCCTTCATACGTGAGTGTCGGCTGCATATCTGTCTTCGTAGTCGTGAGTCCATCATCGGTTCAGGGGTTTTTGGCTGTTAGTGAGCCGATGGGATGTGCGCGTGCCGCACGTGTTGGATCCGATCGACACTGTGATTGTGGGTGGCGACTGTTATGGCACATCAGCGTCGATTCTCGGCGGTTAGGACTCAGCTTCGTCGAGTTCCTATGCTGGTGCAATCAATGTTGCTACGATCTGGCAAAATCACTTGGCTCAGCATGGTGGCCAGTTTTCGCAGCCATTCACTGGGATGTTGGATCCAAAGTTCATCTGAATTCCTGGCTACAGCAACCGACAAGTACGCTTTGCTCTGAGTTCCAGAACTGCAAGATTGTGTCCGTTGTTGAGTCGAATGGTAGTTGCCATCAACAAATGGCATACACGTGATTTGGTGATGGACATTTGGCAACGACATTCCTTCTCAAGATATGTGACTTTTCTGTGCTTATTGTTGTGACGCACCGGTGGCACTTGGTGCTGTTCGATGGTGAATTGGAACAGAATATATCGTTTATGTTTTGGGAATGAATGTTATGCTGCTTCACAGTCCACAGCATTGCCTATTGTTGGTGGAACAGCAGCAAATTGTCATATACTTACAAGCCTGCCCTGCAGATCCATGTGACTTTGCCACTGCCTTTCCACTTGTTGTCGCAGCCTCTTCTGGCATATTCCAGAACTTCTTCAGGGACCTGAGCTCAGACAGCGACAGTCATGACGATTTCAAGGCACAGTTGAAGCCCCAGCAACCCGGAGGCGTGGTGGCTACCATCGAAGAAGACATATCAAAACACAAGGTCTTTTTGTACATGAAGGGTGTCCCAGAAGCCCCACAGTGTGGTTTCAGCATGCTGGCTTGCCAAATTCTGAACCATTATGGTGCGTAGAATGACAAGCAAGGAGCTTGTATCCTGGATTGGTCCAGCATGAAAGGAACTGGCAGGTTTTTAAGTGGCCCTGGCCAGCAGATGCATCCGTTCTATCACCTCAACACCATCGCTTAGGCATTGATTGCCATTCTTGTTATCACTCTTCTCATCTTTTGCATTTATATTTGGTTTTGGATGAGCAACAGTGCTGAATTTGTGTAGCGGATTTGAATCCACGTTGGAGATCTACTGTCATTGGACAAAGACAGCATGTTTAGGATTGGTTGAAACATCAGAGAAACATGTCGTTGAACTTGCAAACCTCACAAGAAACTGCGCGCAAGACTCTTTTCAATTGTTTGGAGAGGTAACACAGATTCATCAAGTGCAAGAGGATATGCACATAGCATTAGCAGCGTGAAGAGCAAAAACCCATGTACACAGCGGGTTTGGGGCTCTGCTGGGGAGGGGGAGGGGGTTAGTATATGTGCAGGCATTGAGGTCTAGAAACCCAGGTGTCACATAAGGCGCCAAGGTACCCAACACCTGAACACAGCAGAAAGTCCAGACAGCATGGTGTTTTGCCGTGAGCCTCCTTTCCTTCTCACTAACAGCATCAGCAGCCAGAACAATCAGAACAGAAACTATTATTTTCAAAGCATCTGGAGTTCAACTTGGAAATGAGAAAACTATTTCAACACAGTGAAAAGGGGAATCAATGGCTTTGGGCCCACGGTTCTTCTGAAATGTCAGTGTTTGGAGTGAGGAGACCCACCGCATGCTGTTATCTTTGCTAAGAACCTCTTTGTGTTGAGTGATGTACGAGTTTGGGATGGGCTTGCCCTCATCTGGTATCCGATCGATCGATATGCCGTATTTGTCTTCTCTATGAGTATGAATACCAGTATGTCGTTTTCAGACATGTCACAGCTTGGCAGGCTTTGAGCGGTTTTGCACATAGGTATGAAGTGAAAAACAGCAGTTTAAAGATGGATTTGGTGCTGGGGATAGGGTTGCAAGATGTGCACTTTGCAGGGGCAACACTTGGCCATGGTGTGAATGGCCAAATGCCTGTCATTGCCTTGAAGGTGCGGAACCCTGCTTGGCATTATTTTGACAGATTGAATCAAGCCATTAACCATTGCTGTACCATTGTCAGGTGTGACATATGGCAGCCGCAATGTTTTGGCTGATCCAGAAATTAGGGAAGGCATCAAGAAATTTACCAGCTGGCCAACCATTCCCCAGGTGAGGGCTCCAAAAGGACTTCATTGCATTCATCATTTGGGTGTATGAATGATTGAATGCATGATACTGATGTGAACACGACGGGCTGGTTATGGTATGTGCATGCAATGGTTCAGATCATCAGACAACAGCTGTTTTGGGGGTCTGCAAGGAACTCACACTGGGTGTTAGAAAGTGCACCCCAAACCCGATGATTGGAGAAATGAGATACGATACTATTGTTGTGATTGATTTCGTTGATTTAAGTTCATGAGATGTTCTATGAGCCATTGCTTAAGCAAAAGATACAGCTGTGGAGATTTGCTGCGCCGTAATCAGTCCTTTCTGGCCCGCATGCATGTTGGCAAGCATGTGAGGGCAGGCACTATGTCGATTTTGGGTATGCTTGGCATCAATTTGGCACTAGGGAGGGGGAGTCCAGACCTCTGACAGTAAGAATTATGTAATTGCCACAAAATCGACATAAGTTGCAGACATGCCCCAAATGCAGCTGATGAGTGGCAAACCGCCTATGACTTGCCTGAAAACCTCCCTCAACTGTTCAATTTTTAAGGAAGGCCCCTTGTCATCTCCACTGATGGCCGTTGGGGCTGCCCCCATTGTTTGCTGTGGCTTATGGAATCCCATCTTTAGCGCAGTGCAATCGCTGCAAATCTGGTAAGTGTCTTCCTCAAAACATCTTGAAGTTGTATTGCACTACCTGGTAATTTTGCTGATTCAATCTTGGCATCGACATCAGGATTGACACTAAGGAGGAGGCAGGGGAGTGACAGGGTGTCTGATCTGAGAGTCTAATTGATGTTAAATGTACCAAATGGACACAGTGCCTTCTTCAACACAGGTCAACTGAGTCTGGTAGTGTAGCCATGTGTCTGTGCCTTTGGAGATCTTGGGAAAGGGCCATGCACTGCCCCATCTCAGTCAAGTTTACTCTAGTTTTGAGAAATGGCAAAACATTGAACTGTCAACCCCATTCATGTTACTGCACCTGTTGTCACATGGATCTCACTTTTGTCAGTTAGTCATCACTCAATCAACCAGTCAGCCAAGTTTCTGTTTGAGTGAAGCATCGACATCTAGCGCTGTGAAGAACTGGCAGTCTCACATGCAACCTTTGGTAGCCCTCGTCTCTGAATCAGCTGCATCAATTTTGCCACGTGGTGGGTTTGTACTGGTGAATGCAGTGTGCCTACCCTTGTGTAGAAACACAGTACACTATCTCAATCGATCGACCAATCAATCATGTATTGACTGATAACTGTGAGCTTCCCGCAATATTGGTGAGCAGCGGCATTTACTAAACGGAATAACAAGCTATCATATGCAGGTCTTGAATTGACACCATTTTAGTGTGTTCGTACATCTTTGTTATCTGCTGCTTCCCTTGCACCTCATCATCGTTATGGAAGGTCTGTTTGCATCCATCCATTGCTTCAACACTGGAGGCAGAACCATTCAACCTTTCGCTGACGCTGGCTGTATTGTGGCTGACATGAATTGAACAAGCTCTGTTGAACCAGCATAGACATGAATATCATGTGTCTGCCTCCTGAGCACAAGGGCGCTGGTGCCTGCCATTGTAGTAGTCTGAGTTGGTGAGATTGCCGACTATTTGATTGTTTGTGTTTGGGGTCCAAGGAAACCTGCATACTGAAGGTATTCCTAGTTCAGCCAGCAGACATGCAGCACTATTGGGATGGCTGCAAAGGCAGTGGTTGGCCATGCTTTGGCAAATGCATTCAAACGGATTCTCTGTATCTTACGGCCATTTGCTCAACGTGGCAGGTTTTCGTTGATGGGGAGTTTGTGGGTGGCTCCGACATATTGAAGCAAATGCACGAAAATGGGGAGCTGAAGAAACTGTTTGGTGGCAAGGCGTGATCCGAATCAACCGAGGCATGTATGCTCCAGTCTTCAAGGGCTGTGCTGGTCACGGATTGGATCCATTGACAGCCTGGATGGCACTTTGAGATTTTCGCTGCATGTCGTGTTTGTGGGAATCGGTGCAAGCATTGGCGGGTCCATGGCATCTGTTGGATTCTCTCAACTTTGCCAGGGCAGCATTGTGAGCGTGGCGGGCGTTGCATGCCTGTGTGCTGCGTCCTGCTCATGAGGGTTGCTGCTCATGCTCACTCAGGCGCCACCCTTTGTAGATATATTTTGTTTTCTGTTCTTGCTCTGTTTCTGTCATACCTTAAGCGCCTGAATTGTCATTTGGTCTTGATTATTGACGATAATGCCGTTCTCCCACCAAAACTATCAGCAGCATGCCATGCTCACTGGAGCAAATATTGCAACGAGGTCGATTTGAGATCCACTACTCAAGCGACCACAGGCTGACAGATTGCAAGTCCTGGAGATGTCACAGAGCCTCTCTTGTGCAATCGATCAAAGCATAAGCGCCAATTACCCGTCGTGCCAAGGAAGCGGGTAATTGAAGCCCTCTCCGAGGAATTGTGAAACAAAATGGAAGTTAGAAGGAACACAGCATCCATCCAGAGAATACGCCAGCGTCCCAACCACGTACTAATGTTCAAATACTAAGTAATGATGCTCATTCAAGTGATGGTAGCCCACTATCCAATGATATCATACTTCTTATTTTGGCACCAAAAATGACTTGTTGAAGTGAACTTGGCATACTGCTGGCCTTACATTGCTGATTTTGATGTATTGGGCTAGAATGTTGCCCCATGTTGTTCAATGGCCTCCATAATGCAATTCCCTGTTGTTAATAGCTTGGGGAGTGTTTGATTGTCAGGTCACTGGTGGAACTCTACGAATCTAGCTTTGTACATTATTGCCCAATGTTGATTATTCTTGTACTGGCAATGCCGCCCACAGCCCACATGCCAAGAAGTCTCGAGATGAGAGATTTCAGACTGGAGTCTCCAGTCCATGTTGCTCTTTTGGCAAAGGAAGTGTAGTGGAATTTTCCCTTGCCATTCATCTGCTGGCATTGGCACTTACCACCCTAAGGATTCAATGATCAGCGATTGTCGATCTTGGGGGCTTGCCCAACCGACCATTGTTTCTTGCTGATCCATTGGCAATTAGCTTCTTCTGTGCCTTGCAGAATGATTGCATGAGCTACCTGCCATCTTGGATGGCGATGACATAACGGTGGGCAAAATTTTCACTTTCAGAAAATTAGGGTCTTTGAGTACATCATTTTTATCGTCAATCCCACTACTCAAAATGGAGGGCATGTCCATGATGCCGCTTGAAGATCATGCAGGTTGAGAATTCTGCATCCAAGCGATGCGGCCTTTGAAATAGTGGGCTCAACCCACACTTGACCCTATTTTGAGTTTTATCATTGGTGATGCTCTTGATTCATGTTTTGATCAACGTCAATCACGTCTTGTATTCTTCCGCTACAGAATCTTGGCGGGTGCATGCAAGTTCTTCATCTGACCATGGATAATCGCTATGGCAATCAAATTATTCCTTATCGAGCCAAATGACTCGCACTTTGTAGTTGTGGAATTTGCATACATTTCCACATTTGCTCGTTGGTCCACCAGTGTGGGAGCGGACATGTACCACTATCCCTTTGTAAGGTCGTTAAATATATCTCCATTGTGAGACGAACGAGGCGTTAAGATAACAGTTTTGGGACCGCAGAGAGCGCGGACATGCTCAAAAAACACGTCTCAACGCCCCCAAGAAACGAGCCAGGAGGCGAATTCTTCACACGACCAGCCGTTCAAATACAAAGATCTGTTTAGCTTTTGAACACCCTCAAGATATGCCGACAAGCACAAAAAGGAAAGATTCCAACCACGTCAAAGGTCGTGGTGAGCACACCATCCTCATACTTACTTCAGATTACTCAAATCAGCCATGTCCAGAAACACACACATGATCCTACCAGTCCTTAGTTTCCAATCAGATCCTTCAATCAACCCTTTTCTCTTTCTCTTCTTTCATTGTTGCTCATAGTACCTCTTGAGTTTGCACACATTCGCCATCGCACCATGCAACCTCTATCACCCTGCCGCACAATCAGAGCCAGTTCCCGCCAAACGGGCATCATACTGTGACATTTGCCAACCACTCTCCTTTCCCATGGCTGTGCAAACCACACTTTGTCTCCAACTCACAACCTGGTCACCAACTTGTGTGATCCCTCTCATTTTGCTGCCATCTCATCATGGACGGCACCCAACATGGCCTGCTTGAGTAGGCCAACTGCTCATCAATCTTCGGATCTCCATACAACCGTTGTAAAGCTTCAATCTCTGACTCACTGTGGGGTCGCATTCCAACCATTAGTTCAAGCAAGGATGCATTGTCGCTAGGCACCCGGCCATTGACTGCAAACAAGGCGTACTTGAGTAGCTGCAGCCAGCTCTTGACATCATGTGTCCTCTAGATGCGATCAAGAACAAGGCGGTGTGCTTTTTCGGTTTTCCATACAATCACCTGAAATAGGCAATTGACTTACACAACTTGGCATTCAGCCGTTCACATGCCATCTCAAGTGAGCCAGGAAAATGTGAACCATTATCAGTGTACACAGCCCGCCGCAAACAAAATTGCATGACTATGTGGCCGACCAAAAACTTCACTGAAACATCACCAGTCATTGCTCTGATTGGCGACCACAAAGCTGGTTAGACAATCAACAGCCGCTGGAAAACCAACTTCACCAATTGCGTCTGAGGTCATCCTGAAACGTGATCAATTTGCAGCACATCTCACGATTGCATAGCGGAGATCTGGTTGGTTGAGTTAGTTGGCAGTAGCGGTCCATATTTTTGGCAGCCATGCACCCATCGAGTCGCATCTTGCCTCATGGTTGGCCACCAGAATGCGTCCCAAAGATTCTCGACTGTTATTGTCACCTCAAAATTACCTCCCATGTGAGAGGTATGGCAGATTTGCACCAACTCATTCACATCCCCCTTTTTTAGACAAGTTTTGCCATTCCCACCATTATCACACCTTAAGATCTGCCCCTCACTGCTCTGCCAATGGCTCATCTTCCCCTCAAAATCGCTCTTGGACATCTCATCCACAACTTCCCCATACTAATCATCGCCAGTTCAGTCCCATGAATTGTCAAAAACCTTATCAATACCTTCCTGCTCCTTGTCACAATCAAAGGCCATCACCCCAGGCATTGGGGCTCATTCTCACCACCAAGCAACTATTCATCATCATTTCCACTCAGCACCACACTTTCACCAGTTGACTGCCCCTTCGACGTCATTATCATGTCGCAGTAACTCAAGCGAGATGTTACAAGCCTTGTCCACTCCATGTTCAACAAAGAGGGTGCAACAGTAGTTGAAATTTCGCCACCCACTTGCTAGCAAACCTTGAACAACTCAAGCCTTAAATGTAAACACTTTTGCTCGCCATCTTTCGCAACCATAATATGTGGATCAGAAATTCAGGGGTTCAACATATGCTTAAACCGTCACCATTCAGATGCACCCTCCCCAATGTAGCCACCATTACGAAATTGTACCCACGAAGCATACAAACCTTCTAACAAGTAATTTGCCGAACTTAAAAAAATGTCAAACTAGGCGAGAAACGAGCGACAACAACATAATTGCGAGAATGTGTGTGTGTGTGTGTGCGTGTGTGCTGAGAACGCAATCAGATCCTGAGTGCTCAGAAGCAAGTGGCATGTCTATGCAACATTACAATTCACATATGTGTAAGCTGCTATTGCAATTGAAAACAGTTTTTATGAACATATTCCGATGAAGACAAGGCCAGTTCACAACAAGAATCTGCTTCGATCATGGGGCAGTACTCCAAGCCTTCGTTGACGCCACCTTGCTCTCCATGATGAGAGTTGTTGTCCTCTTGGTTCAGCAAAATGCTGTCCGCCTGTGCTGGCCTATGCTTCAACACAGACTCCCTTTAAAGGCAACAAATTTGTTACTGTGTATCATGGCCAAGTGAACAATGAAGTAGATATAAGTAGCGAATCAAAATAATGTAGAGGTCTGCTGAATAGCTACATGCTAAACACAGAGAAACATGCATCTCTTGGTGCAATACTTGATATAGATGGGATCTCTGGCCAGCATCGACATAATGTACCGAACACAATGAGTTCCCCTTGTTCATGTTTACATCAATCACATTACTGTTGTTTTCAAAGAGTTCTTTGGGATTGTCTTTTGAAAACTTTAATGGCGTAAATCGACCACATCCTCCATTGTTTCGCACACAACACTCATCATTGCCTGTAGTCGAACCACCACATCTTGTCGTCGCCTCCTGCCACGATTTTTGGTGATTTTGGAGAGGAACCCTGACAAACCAAGCAAGCAATGCCTCCCATTACCTTGGTCTGTTGCAACATGAACGCCGATGTGTTATGACCTGTCTGAATGATCATTTTGCACTCCAAAACATATGGTCTGAACTTCTACATGCATAACCCCATAGGCAAACCTTCCTTTTTGGGCGGCCAAGTGTCAATTTCTTCAATGAGGAAATGAGCGGATGGCAACAATCTATAACGCGGTGATGGGCCCCTGGTCTGGACAAGAGAGGAATGGGAATTGGTGAACTGATAAATTAGTGGTTTGCTAGGAAAACAATGTAGTCTGAATCCAAAGGTTGGCTTTGGCTTTAGTTGTTCTACCCCTTTCTGTCAATGACAAATGTATCACATTGCAAGCAACCATCTCCCGTATTTGGGAAAACAAGAAATGTTAGTCAATGCATGAATGCTACCAATGGCATGAGGCAAATGGACATGCAACTCACTAGACACACTAGACTTCTCAAAAACTGCCACAATTTGGTAAAATACATAGGCTCAGCCTAGAGGCTGTAAGGATGACAACTTGTTGTCCATCTTGTGTTTTGCACTATTGCAGGTAATAGTAGTATTATTTTGTAATGCATCGTTCTCTTGTACATTTAGGCCGCAACGTCTCCCTATGTTGGATACTCCTCCGCCTCCTAAACTTGCAGGTGGCGACCAGTCAGATTTATTTAATGTTTGGATTTTTCTGTTGAAAAAACTGATTTTTGCTTTTAAACATTTGATCCAATGTTGGAATATCACATCACCAAAGTTGTTCAAACCATTGTCACAATAGTTTGCACAATGCAAATTCTTTCAAACAATCATCCACATAACAACACTCAAATCCCCTTCAATTCTTGTATGAATGGAAGGTCCCACAGGCTTTTGGGCACCGGCGTTGCTGCCTTGGGAGCAAAGAAGATACCCTTTTCTCCTTTATGCATCTAGCCATCCCAAGTTTCCCTTTTCAAGGAAAAGGGTAGGATCCAGGTTGTTTCAATCAATCCAACACATGACCTTGCACACTCAAACAATATCGGTCAATAAATAGTGCTTGATGTTGAACATTTTCTTAAGTCTCTTGCACAGCTCCTTCACATCGTTCGAGAGTAGGCATTTGCATAAGATCATGTTTTTGTTCGCAATATTTTGCATGGGAACATATTGTGATTAGATTTTGGACACCGTTACTGCAGCTGGTAGCATTGGGGTATGATGTGAGTCTTCCATGTGTTCTTGACACAGGCAAAATACTTTGATGGAGAGATTTGTTCCAATGTAACGAATCCTATATAATTTGCATTGCTGTTTGCGGTCTTGAGTTAGAAATCAACCCTTCCACACAGTTAGGGTGCTAGTTTGAGGTGTGTGATCCGGTCCTGGATACCATTCAACTCAGCTCAGAAGTTATGTATCTCCCCGTAGAGCACCTCCATGGCTGATTTGTGTGTTTGGCTGCACTGGGTCCCATTGGGTGGTATTGCAGCAGTTCACAGCTTGGTGCAGGTCCACATGTTTTGCCATCCCCCCTTGTAGGTGGCCATGTCATTGCCAAAACATGTCTTTTGAGTGGTTAATAGTCTCAATGATGCTGTAGCAGCGCTGTGCTCCTGATTTCTCTGTTGCTGGTATCTGGTGTCCTTCGTTTCCATCAAGTTTGACAATTAGACCATTTTTATTTCATGTGCATGTCCAACATCCTTGTGTGTCAATGCTTTCACCAGCCAGCTCTTAGCTTTTCAATGCGGTACTACATGTTCCCCCCTTGCCAGAAATCCAACCACACATGGGGATGTTGGGAACGTGGATCTCTGCCTCCTTGTGTGTTTTTCCCAAATTCCCTTTAGATTGGAGGGAGAAATTCCCTGAAATTCCCTGATATTCACTGAGTGCATTCTCCATTGGCTTTCTTGTGATTACTCATTGCCATGTCCTGGGGCTTCAATCATCATGTGTGCCTTGGATAGTGTCCTTGGCAGTACAACGGGTTGATAATGTGTTGCGATCCTGATGTTCTACCTTTGCGGTTGTCATTATACCATTTTCATACCCCTCTGAGCTGGAGTCGCCCTTCCACAGGTGTTGCCACAAGATTGTCACAATCTCACTGCATGGTGAAGCTCTACTTGACCCTACCAGTCACATTGCAGCACAACCAACCAAGACATCGCTTGACAACAATACCCTAGTTGGCGTTTTGTGTCCCCAATTCAAGCTTGTCAGGTTGTGAAGCTCTCAAACCAGATCATAACCAGGGTTGCACATTGGTATCCCTACCACGCTATGGTGTGCCCGTGATGGGCTGCCATTGGACAATTGAATTCCAACCGCACTATTGCGTCAAGTCATGTTTGTTACACAAAACTGCATACAATACTTGCTCTTATAACCCTTTCAGATCTGTCCCTGCACTTGCGTTTGCACTTCCACCATGTTCCCACACTAATTGATTGTAGTACTTTAAAAGTGTCCATTGTTTCACCTCAGCGCCAAGGGTCCTTGCCAATGTGTACCTCATTAGAGCTAAGGTTCATCTTGTTCCTCGATTAATTCAATCGATTTAAAATCCCATTTCCCTTGCCACGTGACCTAGCCTGTGCTATCCACCCAACCGACTTCCTTGTATCGCCCTTTTTCTTGAGCTATTATTTAGCGTGCAAGCTCTCTAATATTTTACTTCCCATTGAGTCAAATAGTAATATCCCTTAGAACTCTTGTCTTGAGTGAGCAAAACCAATTGTTCTTTTATTATCGTTATTTACTCTTTTGTGGCAAGGCTCATGCTATGCATGTCCAATTCCTCCTATGACCACCTGTCCTCCTGTCCAGCATATGGCAACCCCCAACACCCAGGGGCGTCAGGAGTTGTACAACAGTCTCCTGGTATGCCCGGTATGGTGCTTTCAATTAGGCATAGGGCAGGGCATTGATAGGCCCCCAAGAAGGGGAGCCACTCGTCAAGCCCCCACTCTTCGACAGGCTTCTGCCACATTGCCACCCACGCAGTGGCGGAGGGACGGAGAGCCATGGCCGATGTCAGTGGCCAATGTCACCAACTACTCTATGTACTACTTGCCGAAGCAAAATGCAATCATTCTTAACTATAGCACCTTTTCAATGCTTACCAAAGTACACCTACTAAACGAGGTGCACCAGCTCTTTTTTACTCTTTTTGTGGCTTGGTCATTCTCCTAATCTACTTGCCATATCAATCACTGCTATCTCCTTCAATTTCACCACGTCCTCCTTCAACTCCGATGGCACGTCCACCTCTGCACGCAGTCTCTTTACTTCCACCTTTACGGCCAATAATCCAGCCTTGATGCTCATGGCTACTGACTACAACATATCCGAATATTCGAATATTATATATGTAGCCACAATTTGAGTCAGTTGTGCATGAACATTTACTTGTTGCTTATATAAATGGTCAAATAGTCAATCCATATATATAGTGCATTAATAAGCATACTTACGTGCAGATCAATGCACACATGCGCAGTGGCACATGTGAGTGCTTCTGGCCAGAAGCACTGCGACTCTCCCTTCTTGATGAAATGTTCGACGGTCACGACAAACTCATCTTCATCTAGGTGGTCAGGGCCTACATCAATTGGAAGTGTGATGGATCATGAACCACCAGCCAATCGTTGACAGTAGACAAAACCTTCTTGCCCTCCTCTATTTTGGGCGCAGCTCCTTTTCTGATTATGTTAATGGCCGACTTTTTGAATGGAATTCCTATCACCCTCTGCGGCACGTGCTCCACCAAAGCTTTTGAGAACATCTGGCGAGCTCCGGCAATCTGGGGTGCCCCCAACGAGATACTGAATCCCCCACTGGACACACGCAGAAAATAGCAACGACAACAACTCATTTGCACAATTCATGATCAAAAGCTGGCCTGGGGTGATGTTGCTGGCTTTCATAAATTTTGGGTTGAACAGGGTGTCCAGGAGGTGAAGCAGGATCCACACAACGAATTTCCAGTGATGTGCTATGCATACTGATTAACGGAACATTTTGATTTGCACAACACATAAGGTGCATCCTTTGAGGGTATCAAAGTCAATGTTGCTTAGAGAGGCACCATCCAGGATGCATTCCAGTAGCTACGTTGTGCAAAAGCAGGTTTACTACCAAGGGTGGACTGCAAGGGAACACAATCCCAGCCATCCAGCCACCCTTACTGTTCTGCATCAGTGTATATGATAGGCAATGGTGCCTCTATCAAGACTGAAGAAAAGGAAGTGTTACTGAGAGCAATGCAACATGTTGTTTTCCATGGTGTGGTGAGGGAAGAAGATCTTGAGATGGTCCAGCTCGGCCGTCTGCTAATCAAGGTGTTCCAACAAGCAGTCATTACCACACAATCAGGGGCAAACATGATATCATCCAGGTCATACCAGAGGTACGATATACTGCAATATTATAGTCTGTGGCAACACACAAGTTGCACTGCTGTCAGCATGCAAAGGGTACATGCAAAAGATCATATCGGAAGTAGTAGTTACCCTAAAGAAAGGAAGGGGCATAATCCAGTGCCATTATTGAATCCAATATTTTGCTGTTCAACTGTCTGTTGCCATTGGCACACAACTTCTGACTAGCAGTATATATAAATTCACGAGTGGCAACAATACTTGTGTCTGGTACATAAATTGCAAGTGACAATGTTCATGTGTTGCAGGTCACACATGCGGTGCAACCAATATGTGACCATGAAGTACATCAATGACAATCCGCCCCATGCTGGAACCCAAGTTGTGTATGGTGCACGCATTCAGTTCTTTGTGGCCAATCCGTTCACGAGCGATGCAATGTCACCGACATCCAACCATTTCACCTTTCTGCTGATGTGGACCAGTATCATGGAGACCCTGTTGTAGTTTCTGTGACCAGACGCATGGGATTTCAGTCATGGATGTTGCGGGTTTGCAATTGGGGAAAGGAAGGGACGATCTACGAAGATCATAGCCTGTACACAGTGCCAATTGACATTCTAACACACAAGGTGTGCACAGGGTATGACACAAATGAGCGCTACATGATCCAATTTGACAGCACACAACACATGAGGTAAAGGATTCATCACCTCTGTTGTGCTTTGTTTGGCATCAGGATGCCAAATGTATATGGGGCATGTGAAGGGTGCTGTCATGGTACATTATTTATCTGGACTTTACTGCCCATTTTTAAACTTGCCTTGGGACAATGTTGTGGGGTGCTCTGTATGGTGTTCGGTGGTGGTTCTGACTCTTGCCTGTGGTCCTCTGCAACATTGAGGGGCGTCTTTTGAGAGTCGAAGAGCTGAGGCTCAGAGATTCTGGGCATGATGTGGGACTCTGTTGTGTGTTTTGTGGTTCTCACTTTGGGCTGTGTTCCTCTGCAGCATTGAGGGGCACCTTTTTGAGTGTCAATGTGATGAGGCTCAAAGATTCCGGGAATGCAGTAGTGTTTTATGGCATGGTCAGTGGGTGGCTCTTGCTCTGGTCTGTGATCCTCTGCAACATTTGAGAGGTACCAACATTTGAGGGGTCCTTTCTGGGAATGAGGTGGTGTTGTACACTGTGTTCAATGGGTGGTTCATGCTCTGGGTTGTGGTCCTTTGCACCATATGAGGGATACCTTTTCTGAGTATCAATGTGCTAAAGCTCACAGATGCCAGGAATGAGGCATAATCAAAGCATGCACTGACAATCTTGCCTTCACAGGTCCCTTTACTTCAGTGCATTGACCAACACAATGCTGCTGCAGCCCATGAGCATGTTGAAGCGTCTCATGATCACGTTCAACAGCAACGAACAACACGGCAACTTTCTGCCATGCTATCTGTAAGGTTATAGTTAGTCACTCAGTCAACCAGCCAGCAGCCCACTATCCAGCCAGGCAGTCAGTAATGGGAAATCTTTAAGGGCGGGCCCTCACCGTGCTCAGGTCCGTTGCCCCCATATCAGCGAGTGGGTCCAAAATGGCAAGGTGCCCAAACCCCACAGCTGAAGTGAGTGCTGATTTGCCATCCTGCATCACCCACACGATGTATATGTCAACAGGGCAGTACTGTGGCGTCAAACTTGCTGGCAAAAGTGCCCAAAAGGCACAGCCAAGCACAGGAAGCAATAGCACACCTAGTAAGTCCCTGTAGTTCTACATCTCCAGATCTTTC
This sequence comes from Ostreobium quekettii, assembly GCA_905146915.1. Lineage (NCBI taxonomy): Eukaryota > Viridiplantae > Chlorophyta > Ulvophyceae > Bryopsidales > Ostreobiaceae > Ostreobium > Ostreobium quekettii. Next base: position 14,826 of record CAJHUC010002020.1, read on the forward strand.
ATAATTTGGGGGAAATCCAACACACTAAGAACGTAGTTACCACAAAAAGATGTGCTTCTCTTGCTAGTCCCTCCCAGGTTAGTGTAGTGAAGGTGAAAAGGTGAAGGTGAACGAGAATGAATCACATGAATCAGAGAATGAATCACAAGCATTAGTGGACAAAAAATCGCAGCACCTATGCTCTGGTCTGCAGTTCCATGGCAGGATGGTTCAAAGCAACAAACAGGGGTGCAGCACATGGGTGATCGATTGCAAGAATGGCCAGTTCACTGCAAAAGAAGGGAAAGCTATATGCTTCAAGATACTGCTCGTTTGGAGTCTGACCCACGGGCACACCTTGTTCTTGTGCCTCATGTTGGCGCCCTTGGCAATGAGCCACCTGACCACATCGATATTTCCCCTGCTGGCTGCGATCACCATAGCAGTGATTCCGCCCTGTGTGTCACATACACAACCAACACATCAGACACGGAGGCCTGCACTCAGATGGCACAGCGCATCAAAGCCACATAACAGCAAGGTGCCAAACTGGCAAAGTTCCCAAGACTTGCACCCAGGCGATCCTGCTGTGGGTAGTACTCCACAACCTCATACAGCAATACTTCGTGCAGCGGAGGCATCTTTCAGGTCACCGATTTGGCAGATTATTGAAGCTTTGTGATTGGCCAGTGCCTCTACAACGTCCACGTGACCCATTCTTGCAGCACTGTGCAGGGCGGTTCCTCCTTGCTGTAGGAACACGGCATTCGATGTTACAACCTCATTTATATGTAGGAAGCTGTGATACAGCTTTCAACACAAAAACACACCTCTCTACCATACATAAGTGCTGTTTTGTGGCACCGTGCCAATGCAAACTGCAACAAATTGGCACAGTGCTCCATGGCATGTTACTGCATGTGCTCATCAATCAGGTCGCTGCGAGGGGACAGAGCTGGCTAACAACTTCCACAGCTGTCACCTAGATTCCACAGACATGCTGTGCAGAATGACCAGGTGTGTGCTGCAGTAACTCCCACTTCTTCTGGAACATCCAGAGATGTGCCCTTCT
>CAJHUC010002021.1:0-12412 GCA_905146915.1 Ostreobium quekettii
CAAGTAATTGGCGGGGTCAAAACCCAATACGTATAGTTGCTGGTTAGTAGATTTTGTTGCCCCCCACCCACCCCTTCTTAAAACTTTTGATCAGATGATAGTTTCTCAACTGATAAACGTGGTTAAAATCCTTTAGGAAGTGTTGAGAGTTTTTCGATCCTTCTTACCTTCTTTTCTCTTCTTGTCCTCCTCAAAGTGAATGAAATGCCTGCAACAAAGACCTTTGGCATACTGCTAAAAATGTGCTGTTGTAGTAGGCTTTGATCGTAGTGCTGAAGACAGAATGTCATATGCAGCTCAGTCAGATTTGTTTTCATATATTGCACGTCCTCTAGCAGTTATGACTGGCTGGGAACTCGAGAATGGCTTCAGTGCAACCAAAGGGCTGTCTGAACTGACTGGCCTCAAACTTGAATGGAGCTCCAGAGGATGTTCTTGTCAGTATTGAGCAAGGTGTCAACGCATCGCAGCCGAACAGTGCACATTTATGAATGCAGAGAGGGCCCGTTACAAAAAATTCCAGCTGGAGAGTGTTGCGGGTGCTCCACGGCAGAACCTCACAGGGCAGCAGTTGGAGAGACAGAGCCAGACGATCCAGAAAAAGGAGCAGTCTGTTCAGGCAACGGTGTCCAAGCTTGACCACAAGAGAGAGAAGAAGGATGGTGAGCAGCAAACTTCAGTGTGAGACCCACACACCTTGGCCTTGCTCCAATCCTGTATCCATGAAGTAGCTATGGCAGTTAGGTGTCCCCAGCACGTGCCAGCACGGCCGTGGTGGGCATGCTGAGGCGATTGCCAGTGTTGGCTCTTGTGGGTATTGTACATCAGGTTCAAGCAGCAAAAGTGCGCGATCAGGAAAACCAGTTCCTTCTAAAAGTTGGTCTGTACAGGGTAGAGTACCCAGGTTAAGACGCATTGTGATGTGCTTGCACTGGCACATCTGCGTCCACAGGCTGCTGGGACTGCCCACCTTCACTGCGAATTACTTTCAGTATGACTGAACCGAACATGCTCATCGAGTGTCCTTTGTCGTGGTGGTGCTTGCAGCAACAGAAGTCGAGTTCAAAGAGAAGGAGGTGGAGTGCATGCAGGCGATGCATGCTCTGCTGAAGGATGCTACCAACCTTCGAGATTTCGTGGCGCAGTCCTATAAGATCCTTCACGAGACGTCGTTGGAGGCTTACCAGGGCTTTGTAGATTCTGAGCCGCAGTCTCACTCTTCGGCTTACCCTTCGGCTTACCCCTCGGCCACTGGCTCAAGTCCCACTGAAGTGCATCCCGAAACAAACCCCTTCGCCACGCCCAGAGGGGCTGGCCCGAGCTCGGCCACGCCTGTGGAAAGCCCACAGTCTGGTCGCAGACAGACCTTGGATAGTGAAGCTGCTGTTTGACGATGATCCTTGGGGCCCAGACCTGTTTGGGGACGAAGTGGCCGAACATTGACCGAACGGGAATTTTTTCTGACCTTGTGGGCCTCTCCTTGTGGATTTTGTGCCTAGCTTGCATAAGCAGAAGGAACACACAGGGCGGTGGATGGATGCGGACGGGTGACGGGCTGGTTGTTGCACTGCAGGAAGTGTACTTTATTTGTGAGATTATTGGCTGTGTTAATGCTGCTGATTGCGCTGCAATAGGAGCAGCGATGATTAAATGATGTGCTACGGGGGAATGCACGGGTGCTTAAAACTGGACACTGGTGGGGCCAGCATTGCGTCGGTGGGTTGGTTCTGGCCACCATAGCTGGAGCTTGGCATCGTGTGTAGAAAAACGAGATGCCGTGTGCTGCGCTGCTGCCACCTGGGCATGTCACGCGAGGTCTCAAGGCGTGGCTGTGACATAGCATTGTGGCGACAGGTTTCTTTCGATGTAGTTGTGTGTGAATAATGCCCGGGCCGCAGAGTTTCCAACGTCACGCAGTCGTCATTTCGCCGTGCACTCTCAATGTGGAGAGAGGACGGGAAGTTGATCGTGTTGGTTGTTGCTCACGCACGTGAACTACATGGGTAGAGAGACTGGATAGAACGATGCAATGGATATTTGTACGCCATCAATAGCAGGCTTCAGGCTTTCTCAATGGGCTCTGGGTGCCTTGAGGCATCTTTGTGTATGCAGGCGCAGTGTTCTATAGACACGGACTGAAGGAGGTCATGTATGGACAGTGTAGTTGTGCTCGTGGCAGCGTCCGGTGACGAATCGTTGTCTTGGAGGGTGCTTGACTCGCCTGAGGTGGCGGTGGTTCTCAGGGCTGGGCAATAATGTCATCTGCCTTTGTAGTTCGCAGGACATACATGAATGAGTGTTTGTTTCCTTTTGCAGCTGGTCAGCGGCACCGAACCTAAGAAGCATTTGTCTACGAAGAGTCCCGTGGCAAATTACACAATGGTTTGGCCAGCGGCGTTTATACCGCTGTAGCTGCAGAGAGAGTACCGAACTGATCGCCAGCAGCGTCAACCTGCTGGTTTGCATCCGCGAACTTCCTCTATCCATCCTTGTTGTGCTATGTACTGTATCCTTTCCGTACGAAGGACACTCAATGGATAGCCTGCACATCAGTGTTCCCCCCTTGGGCCACAAAGCCTCATCTGATAGAAGTCTGCATGACCTCATCGCCTTGACACCAGGAGCCCTGCATTCGCCGCCGTTCTTGCCATCCCGACGCAAGCACACCGAGGGCTTTCGCAGCCAGTCCTCACCACAGCCCTCTGAGACTTCGAGAACTGCGATGACCCGCCTGTTCTCAATCCCCCTTCGCCATGCCCTGCGGCCAGCTTTCCGTCAGGCCCACTTCCCACAGAGGATCCCAAGGAGCACATCCACCCTCCATCGATCGAGGCGCCTTTTTCATGGCCAGCCAAAATGACTGAAGGCAATGGCGACGCCGCTAATGGGCACAATGTCCAGCGAATACCACGTTCAAAGGGCTCCATGGCCGAAAGGGCTTATTCTCCAGTCGCGGGAGGAGGAAACGTGTTTGCTTAGTAGGCCTTGGGATTGCGCTTCGCCGTCGGCTCCCAGACTTCACCGGAAATGGCCCTGGCTGGTGGGTCACAAAACCCAAGACATGGTTTCGATGGGCCCACATCCCCATGATGCGGCAAATTGCAAGCGCGTGGATTTGCAAATCCACTTGGTGGTGCTCCAATTGGAGCACCAGACTGCCTCCAATACAGTACAAAGATGAAATTCAGCCGAATCCTAGCAAAACGTTGCTGCAAACTCTATCAAGGCAAACACTATTTTGAATTTGGAACGCTTAGCGTCAATGTGACGCTAAGCTCAAGCCCCCCTCTCCCCCTCCCCCTTTTGAGTCAATCCTTATTTCGATACCTGGATGACTGAGCAGCATTGCTTATGCAAAGAACGGCGGTCCATTCTGGCCGTCGTCCCTGGAGATAGCGCAGTAAAGCCGCCCTCAAACGGGCAGCTGAGCCATGTCGACAGCCTCAGCTCCACAGCAGTTGAGGGTGCACTCAACAAACAAGCTTCGCCCCTCGCTCGAGCCGGCTCTTCATGAAGAACTGCTTGGCACGCCACCCAGCACGACCAACAAAACAGCGGCGACGGCAAGGGGAAGCTTGAAGCGGGTAGAAAAACCCCCACTGCCAGCCAGCCATTTAAATACGCTTGTAGAACCTCTCACAGCTGCCGCTCAGAGTGCCCCAACCGGTCGCGACCGCTCCTCAACTGTCGACGAAGTCAAAACGGAGGTCAGGTCCACGGGTCAGGGCTGCCTTGTCCGCAGCACGTCGGTGTATGTCATGGGGAACGCTTCTCTCCGCCTCGACAAGGCTGTGCAGCGACGAAGGGTGGTCACTTCTGGCCAGCAGCACGACCGCGCTGGCACTGTTGGTCTTGAGCGGCAAGGAAAGCGGCTCAGAAAAGGCACAGACTAGCCGCGACCTTCGAAAAGGTCGAGCGCTATTGCGCTCAGGCTGTGGCGAACGTCGCGCACACGGCCAGGGGAGTCAGGCAGCCAGGCTGAGTGCCTAGACTGCCGCGAGAGACACGCAAACCCCACGCAACCGTTCTTACAGCTGCCAGGCCGAGTGCAACAATACAGAGTTCCCCTCGCGCTGTCCGCGCTCCTTTGGCAAAAATACCCCCATTCCTAAGAGATGCTCTTTTGATACCCGGAATCTTTCTGCCACGCCCGCTGCTTCACCACAACTCAACCCAGGACGCCCCACTGTCCACAATTAGCCACCACGTGTGCCCCAAGGGCCACATTCCCACCAAACAACCACACTTCCCCGCGGTCAGCAACCATGTAATGCCCCATGGGGCATATTCCCATCAAACAACTACGTGGCACCTCCACGCGCCCCTCCTGGCTCCGTCGCACCACGGTCCACGGCTGGCCGCTAGGCGGGCTGCCCCTAAACAAACGCACGTGTCCAATGGCAACCTGGGTGTTCCTCAGTACTCCCAGGCGTATTCGGGGTATGTATAGAGTACCCCTGATTGATGTTTTGGGGTGTCTGCCTCATTGAGCGCCAACTTTCTGGATGATTTTCTGTATGACGAAGGTGCTGAGGCTGTCGACATCCCCTCTGCACCATATCTGGACCTCACGGGTCGCCAGCTGAGTGATATCATTTTTTACTAACTTTTCTTGATGAGCCCCATTAATTGGCGACCCGAACACCTGACAATGCCATACAGCTTCAAAACGGTTTTGGGGGGAAAAACAGTCAAAATTGTAGCGATTGTGCGGATTTGAAAAATGGGATGCCAAAGCGATTACAGGCGGTGAGAGCAGCCCAAAAGCCTGGAAACTTACTCGTTCTAAGGACTACCTCGATGATTGAAAATTTGAGGGAAGTTTAGCAGCAATTTACGAAGTATTTGCCGCTGTTCAGTGGTGCTTTTATGCAGTTTACACTTGTGTTGATTTTAGTGCAATTACATAATCTCTTAGCGTTAATGGCTGGACCCCTCCCCCACCCCCACCCCACCCCACTCTTGACGCCAACTTGAGATTAAGCGTTCCAAAATCAAAGTAGTGTCTTTCCTAAAGCGGGTAGCACTAGTACGATCTTCGCCTGCTGTGACCGTGTTTTGCGACCCGCTGTCATCAGTCCCTTCTCAAACTTCCTACTTCTACCAATTTCAGCCCTTCTTCGGCCTCGATCCTTACGTCTATGCTGTCGATACCTTACGTACCGGAATCAATAGTCACAATACTTGAAGCGCACCACAGCAGGTTTGCTGTCTAAACAGCAACAGAAGAGACTACATTCTGTGCACACATTGGCGAATCCACTGACTCAAGTACTTTGTTAAGTGATGCATGGCATGCCCCTGGATCATGAGCGGGCGCCTTCAGTTTGCAGCCACCATCAGTACCTCGATGCTATGGCGCAGATGTCACGCTGGAGGTGGCTCACCTCTTGAACCCCAGCCACACGAACGCGTGGACTCGGGGGCTGTTGAAATCACCTCAAATCAAGGCCATTTATGCAACGGCCATTGACTAAAAAACCAACAAAAAAGGGTTGAAAAGAGGACAAAAAGGGGTGATTTCATAACACAGGGGAAGAAGTTTTCACTGAAGAAATCATGGGATAAAAGCTGCATTTATTAGGATTAGGGTTTAAGACTTTAACCACCAGGAAGCCATGGACCGAGGGTGGCAGCGCCATGGTTAAGGCATGGCGGCGCCATGGTTGGGGCGTGCCGGCGCCATGGCACAAGTATGACTAAACGACGTGCGAAGTACTGGGAAGGGAACGGAACCTCTTTACAAGGTTTTACCAAGTACAAGAATTAACTACGGTCGCCAAAATGCCACGTTTGTTCGCCTTGGCAGCGTGGACAGCGAACGGCCTGTCCGACTGAGACTACCTCTACATCAGGCCCAAGAACTGATTCCCAATATTCTAGAGCATGATCCGTGTCTGCAGCCTGCACAGCAGTGCACGGTGCCCGTCGAAGTCACACCGCCTGCTTGCTGTCAGACGCGGTGTCCCACGATGGGGTGTATGGACTATCGGAGGCATCGGAGTTGATGTCGCATCTTCGGAGGCGTACTGAGCGACGGCAAAGGCGGGAATACGGCTGCGAGAGGACGATGATACGATGTCGGAGGCTGCCGAGCTACAGACAGACGACCGGTTGACAAGGAGTTACTGATACGTTCAGTCAGCGATGGGATAGCGTCATGGTAACGTAGGACTGATCCTCGGGCAGGCAGGACTAGAAGTGACCAACCAATGATGAGCTGTCGAGGGTCGGAGCGTGACGGCGCCATGTTTGGGGCATGGCCAGGCCGTGTTTGGGGTATGCCGCCGCCATGCTCGGGTTTGGATCGAGGGATGATCTGATCCATGACAGGCGCACTATGATGTGTATTGGATGGGAAAGAGTCTTTTCTTAGTCGGAGTTGTACTGGGAACGTTGGGCACAGTACCAAAGACAATAACGATGTACTGATGCACTAGGTTTAATACAAATACGAGGCGCTCCATGGTGAGCGGGAGCCTCGCTGAGTCCGTTGATTCCTGTCTGATCCGTGTGCCTCTGGTCGTGCTGGTTGCCGTGTGGGTGCCAGCCTGCCTCCGCCCCTCTCGCAAAAGCGCTGCCCCAGTCGGTCGGGGCTTCGTGTCGACTTCCCATCGCCGGCAGCGTCGCGTTGGGCGGAGGAGCACCCTGTGGAGTCTGTCTACCACCCCAGAGGGTCTGACAGGGCGCGGAGGCGAGCTCCGTTAACGATCGATTCTACTCGGTCGGACATTTGGTTGGTTGGTAAGACTGCGCTGGCTTTGAAGGAATGACGTGGTCGGTTATGGCGCGTTGCTTTCAAGTGGGCCCGTCTGGGGCACAGGGCACACTGGGGAGGTGTGTAAGGTGCAGGCGGGTGGCGAAGCTGGTCAACTGAGCACGGGAGTGTCGTTGGCTGGCCCTGCTATTGTTGCGAACGCCGCATGTGATCAGTAGGTATAACCCTCCAGAACCTGTGACTTCATCTTCCAACGCCATCCGGCAATTGCTGCCAGTGCGATTTTGTAGAAGCGACATTTGGCTGGCGTGGATGTGAAGGCGGGGCGTGGCGCCTTTAGAGGAGGATGCGAGGGCGAGCTCTTTTCGTAGAGCCTTTCGAAAAGCTGTGAGGAAGGCGGAAGTGTTCAAGGAAGGCAGGCAGCCAACGGCGGAGTGATTATGGCGGGATGAAAATGGGATGCTTTGGAGTGATGCAAGGCGATGTGGAGAGCACTGGGCGCCGTCAATTGGGACATACTGGAGGGTCTCTCGTAAGGAGACCTTACTAAGGTCCAATGTGCAAAGGAGGTTTCGGGCAAGTTTGTTACGCTTGCTCTTTGTCTCAGCTTCTGGAGTGGTGGTGAAAATTAAGTAATTTTTTAGCTTCACAGACCTGCCGCAGCCACCCCCCTTCTGGCGTTGGGCGTGGAATCGGAACTGTGTCAACGTGCACAATCCTGTGCACAATTATGTTGAGAACAATGTCTTTGACCAGTTACAGCAAACCGCGGGCCGGCTCTAGACTGCAAGCAAGTGGCGGCTGTCACCTTGCAGAGGTTTTCCCAGCAAGTCTCAGGGAGCTCCATCCTGGAAATCGCACCATCGAGAACAATCGTTGACAGCGATGAATATTACAATTGCAGCTGAACGGCTGATGCCATGTCCAAGGTGCAATGACGAAGTACACAAGCGCGCCCACATGTTCAGTCGAAAATGTAACATCAGAGTCCAATCAGCATATAGACACACACAACCCGAGTTCCAGACATCTCCAGCCTCGGATGATCAAAGTTCCCATGGGAGGTTGCAGGCTTCATTTGCGAATCCACAGCCAGGTAAGCTCGAGACGGGCCGAGGCTTAGCCCGCTGTTAGCGACATTCCGTCAGCACGTTAGCGGCGCCGGTCATCGTCGTCGTCGTCGTCGTCGTCGTCCCTGCTTCTCCTCCGGGATGGCGCGGGCGTGTTGATCGGCGCCGAAGTGGTAGTCCCACGCCTCCTGGAAACACCTGTGTTTCAATCACAGTTGGCGCGTCAGCACTGGAGCTCAGTTCTGGGAGGTGCCGTCATGGCGTCAGAAACAACAAACAGTTGCTTCGCCAGCGGTGTGCTCCCCGTTTCTTTGGTGCACAGTCACACCGAGCGAGAATGCATTGGTCCATGCGCACCGCAGGGCACGGCAACCTATATCTGGATGGCATGGAGCATTCATTCGGGATAGGCATGCGCCTTCGTCAAATTGCCCATCCTCACCAATGATTCCATTCACTGCCTCCACATCCACAAGTTGAGGAATAATTTTGCCATGACGCTAGACTGTGGAATTCCCTAAAGAATGTGGGCCGTTCTAGATCTGCGAAAATTGGAAAGTGCTCAACTCCGCACTTTCGGTGCACTGTTGTCTGCCAGTGCAATTCCACCGCATCCAGCGATAAAACTGCCCCCCTGGTGGGCGAGTCACGATGACAAACACACACCAAGAAATCACGTACAGGCGCCCTTGAGCGCTCGCGACGAGGCAGACCTGCCTCCTAACAGGCAGCAAGTTCGGCGGTGTCAGCCGCGGGCCTCACCGAAAATTAGGAGCTTCCTGAGCTGCAGCAGGGGGTTGTTCTCCAGTTCCATGACGCCGGCACCTGCACGGACACGCGAGGCGCGGCGTGAGATCAACCCCCCGAATTCCCAGAGACAACCTCTGCATCTTTCAAAGGCCACACATCGCGCACAGCGCACACCGCCCCTGTGAACACAGACGCGCCGCGACCCCATGCACCAACGCACTCGCGCTGCCCATGCAAATGCCACGAGATCCAGCGCATGGCCAGCGTCGCCGGTGTCTGCCATGTATGATGGAGCCCTCCACCGCCATGCATTCAAAACGGGCGCTGGACATCGCCGCCCCTGTGCAATTCGCGTCCAGGGGGCAGGGCCTGCCGACCGCAAACGTCGACAACGCGGTTGTGCGCGCCCCGGCAAAGACAAATGCGCATGAGGCAACTTCGTTGCCGTGCGGAGTCAAAAGTTTCAGAGGCAAAGTCGCCCGCGCGGGGGTGCTGGAATCTCCTTCAGCAAAATCGACACTGCGTCTCCGTTCCTGCGCCAAGACAAGCGCAGACCCTGCAAAAAGCAACGCGCAGCGCCAGGCTCTCGCGCAGCTGCAGCACGGCAGGGCGCTGCGCGCTTTCGTCGAGCGTCCAGCTCTCGTACCTTCAACGGCCTGCGCCTCAGCAGACACCTGAGAGACGAGCAGCAGCGCCGCGATCACTGCCGCCACGCGGAACGCCATGGCTCAGGGATGCCGGCGGCAGGAAAGCGCAGATGTCGAGCGAGTTGCACGGCGAGCGCGCGGGACCGGGCGTCAGGTGCTGCAACCCAGAAATTGTGCCGTGGGGCTGTGTCTTTTATGTTGGGCCACCGCTCACGCTCGTGATCCATCACAGCTAGGCGCTGTCTTTTCGGCGCAACGCGCGTCGCTGTTGGGGCCTCGCCCTCTGCGCATGCAACACGTTAGGCATTGCGGGTATCGCCAGAACGTCCCATAGCGGGGAGTTGACGTGTGGTAACGTTATGGGAGCGGCCGTGCATATTTAGAGCTTCTGTGCACAGCTGGCGCCTCCCGGGGCAATTCAAGCCACATGTGTCGCACCATCACCCTGTCTATGCCGGGTAACGTCATTGCTGGAGACGCACTCCAGATTCTCAAAGGGGCCGCCCTGTATCGCGGCACGACGGTATTTGCAGTTGCTTGAGGGCTCTTCCTTGTTGGCCGACGGAAAGCAAAATGGAAAAGGTATGACGTCATAATCACGTCTCACCAATTATGTCACATCACTAACAGCGATAATTACTAACATCACTTCGGTTGCCAGGCTGCCGAACACCGCTCAGCGAAATTCAATGGGGACAATGCATGTCCTGTGGTCGCAGCAGTACTGCACTAGTGGCGCTGCCCCCCCCCACCCCTTCCCGTGACGAGGCACATCGTACAAAATGAAGGATAACAGGAAGAATATTACGAGCACATTTGCCGCATCAGTGCATATTCCACGTACAGAAAATGCACCTTCCGTACAGATAATGTGTGCGAAGTTCTGCCACGGGATCACTCTGTCCGGGTGTACAATTGCCAACTTGCTAGTAAGCGCGTACCAATGCTGTGAACGGTGTTTTCGGAGATCGGCTCATGCTGAGAGGCGCCCCTCTGGTCATTTTGTCTTCTCGAGTCGCACCATCGGCTGGCATCATCAACTCACCCTTTTCCATTACCTAGGGACACATATCGATGGACGATGGTGATCAGGATCGGCGAAGGGGAATATGCGCACGCCCATGGGACGGAGCCCTCGTTTGTGCTTCGCGAGATCCTCGGCCCGCCCGATGCGTGCACCTGCTAAGTGCACTGAAACACTCTCATCAACGCTGCGTCGGGCGAGACGTCCGTGTCGGTCGATGGCCATCAATCTCAATTTGCCCATAGTTTAGTCGACTAACCTGAAGGACTAAAACACAACAATTTATGCTGCACTGGAATCCTCGAAACCGAGCTTGATCTTCAATGGATGGGGAACTCGGATTAAACCAAGTGTTTGGTGGTCTTTGGGAATTCCTTCAAGTAGGGAATCCACCCAAGAGCCAGCAAATTCGATTTAAAGCCAACCAAGCCACCAGCAGAACAAAAGCTTTTGGTTCCACTTGAAACTCGCCCCTTGGGTCAGCAAAAGTTTGGCCCACGTTGAAGCGCAGTTGGTTGGCCAACGGCACCAAGAGCACAGGTACAGCCTATGTACTGGTACAGCCCAGACTGCCTTGCGTATCCCCACCACCGCCCGGGCCTTAGATAGAAATTCATCAATTTATGTTAGACGTTCTCAATGCATTCAGTACTAAGTCTGCGTCGGCTCGCTGCCCTTACGACATGTGTGGAACGGAGCGTCTGAACGCCTAGAGCCCGATCTACCCTGCAATATTGGTCACGAGGTCACGCCCAGGAAATCACCCCACTCGAGGAAGTGTTCCTAGTAGTATCAAGGGTCAGCAAATGGCGACCACATAAGGGGTGAGCGGTGATGAAATCCAGGTCGATCGCATGTGCCACCAGTAGAAAGCTTCATTATTGAGATGCCCGGTGCGATGCCATTTTACACTAATTGATGCGATCGCAGCTGCTCCCATGCCATCGCAGTCACTGCCATTAAGGGAAGCATTTTGGACTTTTCCTGCTTTTCCGAAATGCAATAGAGACATGAACGTTCGGGAGCACAAGGGTGATGCTTGATACCAAGTCATTCATAGTGCACTGTCAGTGCCCTTGGACGCATATTGTATCGTTCAGAGCTCATGCAGAATCGTATCTGTCCTGCACGAGGTGTTGCGGCCAGCCCGATCGGGCTGACGCGTTTTAACGAAGCGTGAACAGCGCCAATTTCAGAAAACTTTTTTGGAATATCGCACAAGTCTTTCGATTCAGTGAACGGATGAAAATTGGAAGCAACCTGGTTCAATAGCGATTGTGAGTTCCAGGGAAACAAATGAGTAATTACATGCATTCTCTTATTTTAATACGGTGCAGATGGATATGGTGAGCATGGTGTTGGATACGGTGAAAGGGATATGGGGATAGTATAATACTTCGAAGTACGAACTAGAGCAGTGAATGTTACTTCATTGGTAACCTCATTCTGTGTAATCTATCTAGTTACAGCCTTGTTTCCTGTGCCTGGAAGCAATCAGGCACAGAGGACAGAGTGAGGAGCGCGTTTTCGTCTCAGCGAAGACAGGAAAGGACCTCAGATTTGTATCAAGTAAGATTGACACACATCAGTGGAACTGATGCATGACATGCTGCAGGCGTGCAGAAATTGACTTCATGTAATCAAAGTATACTGAAGAAGGGGACACCATGGGTAAGGGAAATACAGCAAGAACACGCCAGATGGTCTACAATGCACATATCGTATACATAAATTTCCATATACCAAATGTGTTATTCAAGCCTTGCAACCACCAAGCGATACCACCCTCGCCCATCCCCATACCGCACCCTCAACCACTTCCACACTTTAAAGGATCATGAACTACATAAATTCATAAAAGTTTCATATCTCATAAGTTTATGTAATTCTTCCTAATTCTTCCTAATTTCTTGTAGAGGTACCAGCAAACGTGGGTGTGGACGTAGCCTTGCGTCTGCACCTATGGGGCCGTGCGGTGATTAAACGAAAGATAGTTTGGCTCGATTTTCACAAGAAGCCATTCTCGAGTGGCACAGCCCTGCGAGGTCGGTCGCCATTTTGTATATCACAGTATTTCCATCGCATCACACAACTCAATGGGCCGCCCTCGATGTGCTGCCGCCCTGCGGATCCTCGTCGAATCTTCGAGTCCACCCAAGGTTCCATTGAGCCCAAGGGACTGAGGGATGGCGCCCATGTACTC
>CAJHUC010002022.1:0-15843 GCA_905146915.1 Ostreobium quekettii
ACCGTACGTTATTCATTCAAAATATCCAATATGGGTACATATGAGGGAATACGATGTAGCTGTTGGTGCTCCCAGCGTCGAGTCCCTGGTAGGTCCGCGATCTTGCGTTTGAATTGTGTTGTCAGTGGGTCGAATTTCAGTGGCATGAGATGTTGTGCGATATTTCTCTTGCAGGCGCACGAAACAACCAGAGTTTTAGGTCTCCCGCCCACAGGAGACATGCAAATTACCGATCTTTTGTCCGACACGCACACAAAGTTGCCTCTGCTGTCCTATTTGAGAACGTTGTACCCCAAGGATTGGGTGAATTTCATCGAGAGGATGAGGGACGTGCACGGGATAGAGGCGCCAAATGCAGAAACCCTTACTGGAGCTGAATTCATGCAATCTGGGGAGTTCCATCATCTCCAAAACGAACTGTTGTTGTGGGCATCTCATCGAGGACAACTCCTAGCCAGGACGGTGAGATGCGGCTTGAATGTAATCACCGGGTTGCAGCATCAGATGCTTGTGCCTTCTTTACTGTCTGTGATATAGCATTCAATTTGGAGATAGTCCAAGGGGGTGTGCAAGATTCGTCTCTTCACTGTCATGTGCACCGCACTTGACGTTCAGGACACAGCGTCTGATCTGATAATGATGAATGTAATTTGGCGCAGCATTGTGCATCACATGGCAAGGGAGTGAGTAGGCAAGAGCTTTACTTTCGGGGCCACCGGCAGCGCGTGCTGCTACGCGACTAGTCATGCAGGGCAGCTGGTCATTTGGATACACGTTGCGAATGGGGATCCATGGCGAAATCCCGCCCAAGAATGAAACATGCACCGCCTGTTCTCATCATTGCAAATGACACATAAATTGAGTACCAGATGCGGTTCGTGGTCATTCTTGCAACGGACACCGCCACAAATGTGTTTCTCTCTGCGCTGCAAGCTTGCGCATCATGGAACTTTTGCTCCCTTGCTCTAAGGGCCTGTTTCAGTTACTTAGCAGTCTGGCGAAGCAAGAACAGGTGAAATGCGCGAAACGACGGGGGTGGGCTGTGTGAGCCATCACCGCTCTGCCACCCAGCGAACACGACTGCTTTTCTGTGGTCTCTGTGAACGACATCACAATATCGCAATTCGCAATCCCAACTTACAGTGCATTGCTTCTATTCTAACAGATAACTGCAAGCCCTCATCTTGCTTCCTGTCCGTACGAATTCGTCTTCGACAACTGATGATTGTGTAATATTGAGATGCCTCAAAACTAATTCAAATTCTCCGAGTGAATGCGTCGCTGGGTCACAGGCATACCAGCTAGGTAGACCGCAATCGCCATGGGATCAAGTCGCTGGTGTCTACAGATGCGGCCGAGTTGCGACCTATCGGAATTTCGGATTGTCTACCTCAGAACGTAGACATGTCCTGATGTCGATGAACAAACAACCTTGAACCGCGTTGATATGCCATATATGTCAAACAGCACACACTTCTGACCATATGTTGATATCATACCCTCACTTAGAAAGCGATTCATATCATCTTGAAACTGGCGATTTCCAACGTTTTCTAAAGCTCTGGGGCTTGCTACTTGCAAGGTTTCCTCGCTGGGCGGCTCCCGCATTTGTTTCGCATGCTCCCCAATATTCTCACAGCTGGGCCTGGATAAGTTGGTTCCGAGAATGTTAGTACCCCCCTCAACATTCGTGTCGCTGGTTGTTAGGTTCGGGGCATGCTGGCGTACGAGAAGGCTCTCAAGCTGATCTGCCTGCTGGAGCACCCCCGCGCCGATGGCCTTGGCGAAGAGACGTATGAAGAAATGATTGAGGAACTGGTGGCCGCAAAATTCCGTTGCGTGGTGGCCGCTCAGTCATACGGGCGGAACAGAAAAAGCTCCGTTTTGAAGCAGCGGTGGGATGCGAGGAGTGTGGAGCTCCTGTGCTGCAAATCGACAATCTCCGTCAAATCAGCGCAATCGTTCAGTTAAACAGGAACAAGACTCTAAGAGTTTCGTATATCGATACGGACCGCCATATGAATGGATACACACAGTACGCCGTGTTGATTCGGGGTGCAGCCATTGAGTATGCCGACCGGCCCGATCGTCCAAACCCATCAGAAGACAAATACCGCGTGGAGGAAGTCTACCGAGTGAGATTTCCACAGAATGTTTTCACTGGGCGCGGCATTATCATTGGGGAAGGAAAACCGGAGAATCAGAACCACGGTGAGCAACAGAAGCACCGCAAGGACAATGTGCCGACATTGACTAGCAACGAGATTCATAAATCAGCACCTCGGCCATGCAAACACGTCCGAATCGGAAAACCCTGTGTCTGTCATCGTGCTGCAGTCCATGTAGATTTCCGCAGTTGCAACATCAGAACAGCAAGGGCGCTTCTCCCATGCAAAACTGTTGACAGGTGCTAGATTGTTCGCTGTTTTCCGTCTTGGCGGGTTGTGAAAGCGATTCATCGGGAATAATTGACAATCACCGTCCAGAGAGTGATCGCGAAACACCGAACCAGTATTTGTCGGATTTTGCCGGTTCCGCCCTCTCCTCGTAGTGGAAAGAGCGCTATTTTATTACGTGGGCTGCGATAGATGTCGTCCGCGAAGGTAGTGACCCATGCAGTTTTGCTCAGCTGCCACCCCGGTCAGCCGTCAGCCGCGTGGCGATTGCGTGCAACACGTGAGTGAAGCACATACTGGCTTTGCTGGGCACTGAGTCATCTACCAGGCCCACTGATACCTATCGAAGCTGTTTGGCCGCTGCAACAACCATTTTTCTGTTCCGGCAGCGATCATCTTTGCATTTGGCGAGTGCCTGCAGACCATAGACATGAATCAGGACAACTTTTTGCTGGAGGCGCTCAAGATGAGAAACCTTCTGAGAGAATTGACCCTGACGGAACCGCGCCCCAGGAAGGATCCAAAGACTTGCAGGGAGTATCAAGTGTTTTTGAGAAAGCGGCTGGAGAGAAAATTGGTGAAGAAGCCAATATTGATCGGTTTCAGGGAATGGATTTTCTCAGACAAAGCAGGTATGTTCGTTGGACGACGCCCCCCATTTTTCACTCCAAATGTTTATGGCACCCGGAACCTTTTGGCCCGAACGATAGCATTTTTGTGCTGCGAGTATTCAGATCGAACTAACAACACTATCGGCAATGTGTTTCTCCATGCTCGCTTTCTGTCCACCATGCAGGTGAGTTGACTCTGATCCAGACTGATCGTGCGTGATCCAAGCTCATAGCCTTTATCTGTAACAAAGATTGCCATTCCGTACAGACACACAGTGCGAAGTTATCATTTGCTGGTATTGATGCACCCACCACGGGGTATGTTGCTCTACAGCTATATTTTTGCATGCCACATTTGGTAATGTCCAGATATAATGTGCCGATTGGAGGTGTTAACGGGACAAATACTATGTTTCTTGTAGTTCAGTGCGCAATTGTCAAGCAATAGAACAAAACAACCGCCATTTGAAGGGAAGCATTGCTGTTTTACATGAAGACAAAATGAGTCGGTTCATATTGCGAGGCTCACGCGATGGGCAGGTCACAAATCGCCAGAAGAGGATTGTGACTTGTTTGTTCTGGTCCTGCACAGCTGACGCGCGTGCACAAGTGACAGTATTTGCGATGATGGGCAGGTGCTCTCGGAAGCTTTGCCGCAGGAACTGAGTTTGCCTTCGGCACAATATTGCAGCGAACAATGACATTTCCCGGCACTGCTCGATTCCACTATGGCCACCCGGACGTATGGGACAAAATCTGGGCGATGACCAGAGGCGGCATCAGCAAAGCGTCTAGGAATCTTCATGTTTCTGAGGATGTGTTTGGGGGATTCAATGCTGGGTTGCGAGGAGGCAAGATTTCTTACAGGGATTACCTGTCCGTTGGTAGGCGACATTCGTTCGACCTTGCAAGCTGGAAACAGCAGCGTTCATTGGATATTTTCCATGTTTGTTTGTGAAAGTTGGAATGATGTGTGTTGATCCTCGAGCATGCCTTGTCCGTCGAACAGCCCTTGCCTTCACAACGCGAACGCTGAAACAGGTGGCAAGCTGTGCGAATTCCTGCAGGAGGCCATGTGCCCAAGCTGCTGCGCTTTGTGTGTATTTGGAGGAAGCGCTTGCCGAGCAAACTGCGAAAATATGTTGCTACTCTAGAATTATGTTGCTTTTGTTACTTACGTTAATTGTGTTGGGTATGTTGCTTTTACTATGCACTAGCCATGTTGTTAGCCATGTTACTGCATCATGTTCCAAATCTGGCCCTTTTGTAGTTTTGAATGTCGGCCGTGTGAAGCAAAGAAAAAAGTTGCATGGAATGGCAAAGTCATGATGATGTAGGGGAGCATCTTTGTGAAGGCAAAGAGTGAAGCCGTTGCTTAAATGACCACGAATGCATAGAGATGCGTGTACAAGGACTCGCTGGATAAAATGTCCTGTGGTGGAATGCATTCGTCCTGTTTGTGCAGTATTTGGTGCATTTTGTGCAGGAAAGGGACGAGATATGGCTTTTGTGCACATAAACGGTTTCGAGATCAAGATCTCAGGCGGCAATGGTGAGGTGTGCATTTCCAGAGAGCTGTATCGCCTGGGCACCAGGACGGATTTTTTCAGGATGCTGTCCATCTACTACACCGGCCCCGGATTCTTTGTCAACAATGCCATCCTCATGGCCACGGTGTACCTGCAAATTTGGGTCCTGGCTGTGTTAGCTCTGGCGGGTGCCTACCTGGTGGAGACGGAGAGGCGAGGAAGCGCCGTCGAGGTGGCGAACGTAAATGGCGCCACCGGCGAAAAGCATGATTACCAAAGTCTCGCTCCGGCGCGAGGCAACTTTTCCTGTTCCTGTCGCTGCCAATGGCACCAATGACGGGGGTGTCGTGTTCCAGATAGATCGCGACGTGGACACAGCGGTCGAGATTACCTCCATTGTGCAGCTTGGAATGCTGACGATCATCGCCTACATTGCGGAGCTGCTCCTGGAGCTTGGCCTGATACAGACGATGGCAATCATATTCCTGCAGGCGAGTGCGTCACATATCGTCAAGGATGCGCCGCGTCTTGGAAGATTAGTCATCAAGATGTCGGGTTCATTGTCTGATCATGCATGCTTCGGTCAGTGAGCAATGCTCTCCGAGGCTGCACTTGAATTATTTTTGCACACGTACTGGGCCACAGCGTTGTAATATTTCAGCCACAGCTAGTCCCGCTGTAAGGTTTTACGGAACAAGGTCCTGAATAGACGCGTTGAATTGCGCGTACAGGACTATCGCTGAGTTGACGTATCCTCAATGTAGTTACCTGTCTCATGAGGCGCGCGAGCAAGCTTGCTCCTTAAGGAGGCACATTGGCAGGCACGCGCGGTCCTCTATGAGAATCGCTGATACGACCGTGACCGCGCAGTCTATCGAGGCTGCGTGTTGCCCCTCAATCTAATTTCTGAACTGCCCAACACACAGCAAAACAATTCGACGCTGAGTGCACGTGTTTGCGCCCTTTGTCGCACACATCACTGATATGATGTCAAGCCCACTGGCGAGTTCTTGCTGTGCCGTCTGCCGTTGCGCCAACAGGGCATTTCTTGAGGTAACGATTTCCCGATCCGCAGGTGATATCCGGATCTCTGGCGTTCTTCATCTTCAAGCAGCAAACGAATGCGTCCGCCTTTGTTGAGGACATGACCTATGGCGGAGGTCGCTACGTGGGCACGGGAAGAGCCTTTGCCCTCATGCACAACCCCTTTGTCTCGCTGTACGTCCGCTATGCTCGGACACACCTGTACTTCGCGGGCACGCTGATCCTCCTCTGCGTCATGCTTGCCATGCTGGGCATTCCAGGGTACGGCCCTGCGACCTTCGGCACATGGATGGTGGCGGTTTCCTTGACCACGGCGCCCTTCTGGTTCAACCCCATGCAATTCAACATGGACGTCACCAAGACGGATTACAAGATGTGGACGCGGTGGATGAAGGGGGAGGAAGTTGACCCGGACAGCAAGCTCACGTGGCACACGTGGCACGAAAAAATGATGGGCAACATCAGGAATGCCAGCGGCAACCTCACAGACCATTGGCTGAATGGCGCCAGCGCCATCATGTACAACCTCTTCACCAATGGCATCCTGGCCATCGCGGCCGTGTCCAATCTGAAGATAGACGAGCAAGTGGACTGGACGCCCATAGACGAGATGGACGGCGAGGACATCCGGAAAATATTTCTCTGGCTTGCGGTCACGCTCACCATTTCCTTCGTGGGCGTTCTGTGCGTCATTCTGCAGACGTGCTTCAGTGACAGGGGCCAAACCAGGGCGCTGAGGATATTCAAAATCTTCCCGTTCCTCTTCTTCATCGTCGCCTCCCTCAGCCTCATCCAGGCGCCGGACTTCCTTCGCACGAGCGACGGGAAGAACGGCTTCAGAAACCTTCTGCTCATCTACTATGCCGACCTGCAGATCGCTATCATCGTCCTCGAGGTGCTGCAGCGCACCAACCCGGATCGGGCCGGGATTCGACATCTGGTGGACCAGGCCTATTACTTGCTGGATTACAGCATAGGGCTGATACTCTTCGGCTTTCTTTTCCTGTTTTCCCTGCTTGGAGTTTTCCAAGTTTTCCAGAACACTCTGCTGTTCAATGTCACGTTTGCGCGATCCATGAACACCAAGGAGCTGGCGGACGCCATTGGCGTGGATCGAGATCTTGACAGACAGGAGGACGCAGGCGGCAGAGCCGGGGAGTCAATGACCCTGAGGGAGAGGCTGACAAGGCTCATGTCTCGCGGCTTTGACGCCACTTACATCCCGGGGGGGACACCCCACGCCGATGTCCAGAAAGAGGGCAACTTCACAACCACGAGGACGCTGAGCAATGCCTCCCGAAAGTTTGGAACCGAGGGGAAGATGGCATTAGGGTCGGGAACCCTTCACTCGGTGGGATTCGCCACGGACGACGCTGAAGCCGAACACGGATCGGACATCATCTCCTTGAGGCCCATTCCGCAGTCGGCCATCGGCGCCCAACAAGAAGATCAGTCCGAAGTTGGAGAGGTAGATAGAGACGCAGGGCGATCACATAGGCAATGACGGCGCCGTCCACATTCACAGGGATTTCGTGCAGAATTTGGAGGCGACATGGACATGCCGTGGACGTTCGGGAATGTGTGGAGGCTATCGGGAGGGAAGGCGTTGGCCTGAAACGTGGGAAAGGTCAATACTAGGTAACCCAGGGATTTTGACCTGCAAGGACACTTGGATTGGAATGTCAAACCTGCGGATTTGGAGTGTAGCGTGGGGAACAAGATGCGTTGTGTTACGGCAGAGACTTGCCCGGGGTGATTGTCCCAGTCGTGACATCTCCCGTATGCACGTACCGCAATTGGTATGTGCAAGTGCCAAAATGGATCACCCAATATCGGCGTTATGTGCCAATGCGGATTCCCGAACGGTGCCAAATGACAAGTGCGCCAAATTTCGGTGTGTGCATTGTCACGGCATAAATAGCAACAACATAGTGTGGTCAACCATGTTATGGTGCTGCTATTGCTCAAAATGCACAAAGCACGCCCTAAAGGATCGCGTGCTGCAAGTGCTAATCTGCAGCCTGTCATCAATCTCTTCAAAGGTTGGCTGACATTCGGGGTACACTGCTTGGCCAAGTTTCGCGTAGCACAAGAGCAGTTCACATGCCCACATTCTGATTGTTGTTGGGGAAGTGTCGGGGTGGGTGAATGGTAAGGGGGGGTGGGGGGGAACATGTGGTGCATCAATGTACGGGCGACCCAACACGGCATGAACCTCCCATGGTCCACCCAACGCACAGGCGGCGGTCCCAACGCCGCTTGGCTGTCTCGAGTGCGCCCAGTACGGCGCCCGGGCGGGCACGCGCCCACGGCCGGGGCCAGATGCCGGGCGCAATTGGGCACGTCGCCGCGAGTGGGCGCATCGCCGTGGCAGCCGTGGGAGTGCTCCCAGGATGAGACCTCTGTGCGCCCGGCCGGGGAGTCGGAAGAGTCGGGCTTGCATGCGCGCCTGCGATTCGAGGCAATCAGCGACGAGGCGGCCTGCGAGCGGTCGCGGGCTTTCCTCGACCTGATGAGCACAAGGCGCAGCGTCAGGTTTTTTGACGCGCGCCCTGTGCCCACCCAGCTGCTTCGGGACGCCATCATGGCTGCCGGTGAGCAGGAAAGCAAATCTGGAAAAAAGGCGAGGCGAGGGACGGGTTGACCTGTTGTTCTGCACGTGCGCTTGCCCACGCTGCCCACGCTGAACGCATTTAATCACATCAAGGGGTCTGTCATTCTTGTAGCGTGGCAACGTGTGCTTCCCAACGAATCGACAAACGCCCCCATGAGTTTCAAGAAGACATCTCTTAGCTAGTCGCTTGCTGCGTGAAGGATTCTGAATTAGTAATCTCTTTCCGCAGGGACAGCGCCGTCAGGTGCCCATCTTCAGCCATGGACTTTCGTTGTTGTGAGGAATCCCGATGCAAAGACTAAACTGAGGGAACATGTCGAGGCTGCGGAGGCCGAAAACTATGAGAGCAGAATGTCGAAAAAATGGGTGAAAGACGTGTCGCCAATTGTGGGATCAATTCACAAATCTGGGGTGCAAAAGCCATACCTCACAGAGGCACCTGCAATCATCGTTGTGATGGAGCACAAGTGGCAGGTTGACGACAATGGCAACAAGCAGAGCACATACTACAGTGTGGAGTCTTGTGGAATAGCTGCAGGGATGCTGATTGCTGCCCTGCACAATGCCAACTTGACAACTGTCACAACGACACCACTGGGTGCTGGGGAGAGCATCAGGCTACTCCTTCAGAGACCAGAGAATGAGAGAGTTCTATTTCTAATGCCTGTTGGGTACCCCTCTGAGGATTGCACGGTGCCATACCGGCCACCAGGGAAAGAAAGAAAGCAGCTGTCTGACATAATGGTGGAGTTCTAGGAGGGTGTCATTGCTGGGCATTTGAAACTGACAGATGTAGCCCGGGTTAGTCACAGCTTGGAACTTAGAGCAGTTGGGGACTGAAAGGAGGGCTGTGTTGGCACGTTAATTGTGGTGCGTCCAAATCGCAGGATGGGTTTGGCGTGGAAAGACACCTCACGTTGCCAGCTGCCTTCTTGCAGTGTCCCTTTACACAGACTCAAGTGCTGCCGCTTATGTCCAAGCCGAGAACCAGAAACCCAAGCGCCAGTGCAGTCAATATGGGCAGCGCCTACCACATGTGTTGTCCAAGAGATCCAGGTGTTGGCTTGCACGGTTTAAATTTGTGCAACATCAGTACCCAAGCGCATGCACAGGACATTGTCTTCGTGCACTAGCCAACAGTCACACCTTCAGTCTATTAGTCACCAGTTTGGAACATTCAGCATCAAACTGTCGATGGAGGGATTTAGACACAGCCGAAGCATCTGGAGACGGTGCAATGGCATTTTAGCCGGACTGTTCTTCCCTTGGCGACGCCGTGATGGTGCTGGCTGGCTAACTAAAATTTGCAAAGGGTGAGCTAAACGCGGCCATTGAGCTCTTCAAATGTTCATTGATAGCTGCTGGTACTGTTATGGAAGGAAAGCCGCGCATACCAAGAATGAGGGCCATGGTACCTATGGGTGGGCACGGGCTAGGGGTTCGTCATTCAGGAGGTCATTTGTTACTGTGTCGAGATGCCTGGTGCGGAGTGGACGTGCAGGTAGCTATGAGCTCTGGGTATGTTGATGCGAGGCGGAAATGCTGTGGGGCTTTGGCAAGAGCCGGAGGACACATGCTAGAAGGCCTTTCCCTTTTCTGTTGCCTCCTGACGCAGCAATTCGCTGCCATTCAGCCCCTTTCCTTCTGCATTTGTTTGGCCGGAAATAAACTTCGCAAGTCAGCCGGCGGCCCTGAGGAAATGAAGCTTGATGGATGCCCCCGTGACTTTGCAGAACATAGCACTGCCCTGGGTAGCTCGCCTGTAGGGACGCGCAACAGCCGTTCGCCGCACTGAAGGTGTTTGGATAAGGTTGGCTTTGGGATACAAAGGCGATTGCCCGCTTGGTTTCCAGCACTTTAGTCAATGGATGGGACGTTCTGGGACTGTCCGGCAGGCTCTGATCATATCTGTGTCAAAACAAACCATTGCCACCTGCACCGGTGGTTGTTTTTCTTATTTGTAGAACTATTCTTGGACCCACCACCGGAATCCAAAAGGCTACCGTAGATCATGGAGGATAGCGCAGGGGTTTGCTGTGAACCGCGGCACCAGTCCCAGACGTCCCGCCTGAATAGCGTGGGGGTATGCAGCTCCCATGTTGGAACACCCTCGTTACTACCAAAAGAGGCAGCGACGCAATGAAGAAGTTGCAGAAATTTTGTTGTGTCACCCTCCCACTGTGATATCAACGGGTTAAAACTTGTCTGGTAGTCAATGTGGCAACGTGGTGCCGTTACTGATTTATCGACTTGATGCAGAACGTGGGGGGCATGTAAGATAGCGCGGGGGCACGAAAGATAGAGCCCCTGCGTTCTTGACGCGACCCCTGAGGCGGGGTGGTGGTGGTGGGGTGGGTGGGCGGGCTATCCTCCGTGATCTACGCTACTTGTGATAAGGGTCTTGCTCTGTGCTGCAGAAAGCTGTCGCCCCCCAGGTTCGGTGACACCGGGTGTTGCTGCTCTCTTGTGCAACGGAAGAACAGCGACACATGTACAGCTGTCAACCATTCCCTCTCAAATGAACCTTTTCCTACACCTGGGAGCACCAGCCATCGGCCATGGCCCTAATAGGCGCTCCAACGCGCTGAGACGTTGGCCCATTTGGCACCTCGTTGCGACGCAAAATATCAATCCATCACAACAGCATCATCCGCAGTCGCCGATCGGCACACCGGTACTATCGTCGTTGTATTGTGCAGACGCCTCACAGGCCCCATCACGAATCTGCTTCACAGTTCATGCGTTAGGTTTCGTATGTTCGAGTGTTTTTGGGACTCACACCACCTCGCGTCATTGCAATGTGGCAAAGTACCCAATTATCTTATGAAAGAACCGATGCTGTGACTAGACACCAGTATGCCATGTACATTTGCAATGGGCAAAAGTACCTCTGCATGCAATTCTCCAGGGATCATGCCATGAACAGGGAGCCCTGGCTTTCCAGCATCTGGGATCAGTTCTCGAACCATGCAAATGATCTGTTACGACCCTTGTGGACGAGGACCCTTTGGGGCGTGCAGGCCGCCTGCAAAGAGCTATGGGCGTTGAAGTACATCCCAAACACCAAACAGAGCAAACGCTGGGAAGGGTAAACGACGCAAAAACGGCAACCAGCACGCTTGGGCTATCACCGTCCATGCAAAAAGCTGCCGTCGGCCGTTGGCAATGGCTTGCTGTCAGCCCGAGTTCGGACCTTTTTAGCAATTGCGTGAGCCAAAAAGAAACAAGTCAACAGTCACGAGGCCCATGCAATTGAAATGAAGAAAACCAACGCTGTTCCAAAATAATGAATCACACATCATTTAGCCCCCTAGAAGCAAGCTACCAATCGAGTTGCATGCCAGCACCGTGCAAAGTACAGTGAACCGAGTGCGAATTGGCTCAAGAGGCAACACACACCGGCAGTGAGGAGTCTCTGGTACGCCGTCAATGCAACAGGTGCCCGGCGGGACACCTCAACGAGCGTAGCCCAGAGTGGGCGATCCAGCACAACACGTGGGCGGCCTGCCCATCCCACCCCCAGAGGACAAATTGCATGCCCATCAATGCATGCAGCCTTTATTTGTTTTCACTGGCCGCCCATCCCGCACGTCAATTCCTTCAGACGGCTGCCACGCACACCTTGAGGTCCTTCCCCAGCTGCACGCCCATCTCTGGATACCCACTGTACAGCTGCAGCCCCAGGGTGCAGATCCTGCTTCCCACACTGAAGGTCTCTCCATGCTTGACGCACAGCTCTTATGCACAGCTCTTATGTCTGCTCTCCACTCCATGCCATTTCCGTCACTATGCAAACGCAAGCCCCTATCCCGAATCCCTGGACGTGAGCAAGATGTTCCATGGTACACCAAAACCTGACACACGCAAAACACAGCACTTTGGCCTCACAGGCGATGTACACAGATAACACTCTTCCTTCATACAGGCAACGTCACAGGCAGCCCACATGCAACAGCGGTGTTTATCCTTCACTCTGAAATCTTCGCATTTGAGAACATGGAATAGGGATCGGGCCATTAGCCCTGCTGGCTGTCCACGCCTTTGATTGTTACTCACAATGGCAAGCGAACACTGGGCCTGGACAAAGTTGCTGTGCTGGGCGACTGGTGCTGCACAATCTGGTGAAGATTAGGATACTCAAAGCTGAAGTCGAAGCTGAACAGGAGATGAAGGCTAATTGTGCTGGCATGGCATTGTTGATGAGGGTTGTTGAAGAAATGCAAGAGTGAATTGCTGATACCAGTGCTGCAGGTAATGCAAGAGTTACGGCAACACCTCCAAACTGTGGTGGCACCAATTTAAGCAATCGCTTTGCAAAACATGCAGTGCCGCCAGGCACAATCTGGGCAGCTTTCATGGACAATTCTAGCCGGCGTTCAGTCAAATGCTAACTTGTCCACCCAACAACTGATGTCATCCAGCATGCCACGGCTCCTCGCAGCTCGGCATCCCATTTGTAGACGACCAACTCAACACGCACCTCAGAAATTGTCCGATATGGATGCTGCCAGCACATCAGTGCCATCCCTTAGGGACACCTCTTGCTCATCTTCAGCTGCTAATATGTCGTACTCCTGCTGTGCGAATCGGTCCCAATCCGACTGCTTGTTCTCTTGCTCTGCACGGATCATGAATGGATCTCGATGCTCGAATGCAAGAAACTTGTGCAAATTGAACAGAATGTTGAAGAGCACTCCTGCACTCTCTCGTCGCATTTGCAAGTCTTTGAGAGTAAACCAGCCCTCGTGTTGGGGCTGGATGAGGTCATGCAGCTGGCACATAACATCCTCAAACATGACAGGCTCGCATGCAGAGTTCTCCATGCGTTGCAGCTGTTCTTCGTAGAATGGCCGCAAATCGTATGGGCCCAAGACGCCATCACAGTCCAAGTCAATGCATCTGCATCAACAAACCGATGTGGGTGGTCAGGGAACAATATAGATGGCAAAAAGTACTATCAGGCTACTTCCTCACCACAGCGTGCCCAACCAGCCTGCTGTTCACAAAATATTCAATAGCTCACACAGGATGCCAGGGTCACATTGAACTACATGGTCAATGTGACATTGTCTTGCAAGTCGAGATAGACACCGCATGGTAGCCAACCAAAACGCAACAAGATGTAGCACATATTGCAGATGTCAAACAGGATGCACGGACAGGTGAATGAAAGTGTGAAGCTCAAAAGCAGGTCCACAGACAGTGTGCATCAAGGCACAAAGGGCCCTCCTTTGTAGAGCCAACATTCGTCCCAAATCTGTACATGTGCAAGAGCTGATGCAAATATGGACATGCTCTTTATGCGTTAAGCTTATCTCCACAAGATCGCCCACAAGACAACCTGACAGAGTGTGGATGATTGGCCGGGCCATCCCTCGCAAGCCCAACAACATTCAACTGCCAAACTGAGGAACCGCCATGAGTGCCAGTATTGTGGAATGGCGCGACTCACTTGAACCAGTACTCCAGGCTGGGCTGCGTGGTCTTGTCCTCTTCCGACAAAAGAAACCACACAAAGTCCTGGTAGCTCATCTTGCCCGGCACCCTGCTGAAGAACCTGTATGGTGCTTGGTCAAAGATGCGGTCCACGATCTGGTACGTCAGGCTGTGGCAGCCATACCGAACCAGGTCCTCCCTGTCAAGCAGGAAGTCATGGTCTGTGTCCAGCTCCCAGAACTTGCAGTAGATGACGTAGAAGTGCTCATACGAGAAGTACCGGGTGACCCTGTTAATGTCGGGTTCGCTGTCCAGCTGCTCCAGGACATCGAGGAAGTCACTACGCTTCAGCTCCCTCCGAGACAACTTGCCAGTGCCTGATCGGTTCAGGTTGTAAAATATGCGGTAGATGACCGTCTCCATGTACCTGTCTTGAAACTCGGGGTGGTCAGACAGGAACTCCAGACTTGGATGGTGGTCCACAACGGCCCTCAGCAGCGGCTCAAAGTTCGCATGCACCAGGTAGTCACTGCCTTTGGTGCACAGGATCTCGTACAGCCGCGACACAGGGTCTTTGGAGGCGATGTAGTTGGACCCCCACCACTCATCGAACTCGTCTCTTTTGACCAGGGCCGTGTTGGCAGCCACCCCCGCCTTGAGCTTGGCAAACAGCTGGTAGGCCATGAAGCCCGGCAGCTCCACCACTTCCTTCACCACCTTCACAAACTCCTTTGCAGGCAGGCCATCCGGGGCGCCGCTGAACAGGGCATCCAGCTTTGCCTGGTGCTCCGCCTCCACGCTGTCTGGCAGCGGCACCCCCTTGGGGAAGTAGAACTGCGGTATGGTCTCCGCGGCGTCCGCTGGCTTGGGGGCGGGGCTGGGCGGCCTGGACTGGCTGCTGGGTGGTGCTGACTTTTGGGATGACAAGGCCGCCTTCCTGGGCGACGACACCGCAGGAGCAGTGGTGGGAGAGGAGGGCGGCACGCTGGTGGACGCCACGGCCACCGGGCCCACTTTGGAGGCCTCCTCGATCCCCGCCTTGAGCTGCTTGCCCTTGCTGGCGTTGTCCAGCACGGTGAGGATGACCTTCTCATACTCGGGCATGGACAGCCACTCCAGGAAGAACTGGTCCAGCTTCATCTTCGCGCAGGGGTACTGCCGCAGCGTGAACTCCAGCGACTTGCCCGTCGAGCGGCCAGTCGAGGATGCCGCCGCCTCTCGACCGCCCTCAGCCTCGCCCGTCACCACGGACACGGGCTGCGGCGACGCCATTCCGGCGCCGGGCGTCGAGTCTGTGATCTGTCCCTTTGCCGCACGGCAGCGGCGAGCCGCAGCGAGGGGCCTGGCGCCCGACGCAGGGCCTTCAGGCGCCCGGTCTGTGTCGGTGGCGCGCGGCCCGCGGCTTGCGGGTCAGCCGCCCGCCGGCCGCGGGGTGCCCGCCTGGTCGAAACGGAGCGGGGGTCTGATGATCAGGGATAGGGACCCGGGCACGGAAACAATCCTGTAGAACAAAAAACAAGAGCGCAAGTCAAGAGGGCACGCCAAGGAGGGAATTCGTCACCACGTGCTACCACTCGCACAAGCGCCACGAGAGAACAGGGGGGGGGGGGTTCAGCAGCCTGGCGGGGCCGGAGTTCTTGCGATGGAGCGCCGCTCGCGGGGAGCGGCGATCCACCCGCGCACGCGCGAGACGGGTGGCGTGGCGGGCGTGCGGCCCTCTGGCCGTGCTGTGCGGAGAGACTTGCCTGGGGGCGATGGGCGGCCTCCGCGCGCGCGCCTGTCGCGGTGCTCCGCGCCGTGTGCGGACGTCCCGCGAGGACGACGGGAGCGAGGTGGTCGACCGCCGCGACTTCCGCGCGAGCGCGGGGTGTGGCAGCCCTAACTCAGTACTGACCCGCGACGCAAATTGGAGAGATGGTGTGCCTGTCGTCGCGCCACAACACTTAAGGCGTCGTTGCTGCTGGTTGGTGGGGAGGGACACGGTCGTTCAGGTCACTTCTTGCGCTGGTGGTTATTCACTGAAAAATCCCTGATAATGAACCAAATGGGCATGAATTCGCCAAACGGACAGCGCAAGGCCACGGCATGGCCATTACCGGCACTCTGGGCGCCATCAGGGTTTTACCTCTCGTTGTTCAACTTCCAGTCATTCTCATGTCTCAAGCACCCGAGGTGAGCCAAGGCGCCTTGGAAAGGTGACACGAAGAGGACAC
>CAJHUC010002023.1:0-10848 GCA_905146915.1 Ostreobium quekettii
AAAACGCCAACGTCCAAGAAGTCGCCGTGCTCCAAACCCCCAAAAAACATTTTATCCATTTTTTTGGATAAAATGTTGACTCTGATTTCCGAAACCTCTATCGATCGATGGGCGACGACGACAGGACATCCATCGATTTTTTTGGAGAATCACCATGCGCTTACGAAAGAACTACAAGACAGCGATCGGGCTTATCCTGGGGGCATGCATGCTCGCTACGGGTTGCAGTCAACCTGCCGATCCAGACACCACGCAGGGCGACGCTTTGACCAAGCAACAGGCTCGCGCGCTGGTTCGCACGGGCAACCAGAGCGGCGATGTCTGCCAGGAGCTTGGCTGGTATCAGGATGGCGTCTGCGATGAGTTCTGCCCGATGCCAGACCCCGACTGCACGCAGTGCAGCTCGGACGCAGACTGCGGCATGAACGAGGCATGCATCTCGGGGCTCTGCCTGTGGCAAGGCGACCTGTGCAGCGTGGACGCAGACTGCGCCATAGGGATGGTTTGCAGCTGTGGGACAGACTGCGCGTGCACCGCGCCGCCCTCGAACGATCCGGTCGACACGGACAGCGACGGAATCATCGACGAGCAGGATAACTGCCCGAACACGCCGAACCCTGACCAGGCTGATACGGACGCGAACGGCGCTGGCGATGCCTGCGATCAAGACCCTCTCGAGTGCACGTCCGATGCGGATTGCATGGTGGGCGAGGTCTGCGCCAACAACACTTGCCAGCAGGACAACACCCAGGGCGACACCGACGGTGATGGGATCATCGACGCGCAGGATAACTGCCCGAACACACCGAACTCCGATCAAGCCGACGCCGATAATGACGGCACCGGCGACGCTTGCGAGCAGAACCCGATGACGTGCATGACCGACGCGGATTGCCCCGTCGGCGGCGTGTGCGCCAACGGCACCTGCCTGCCTGGCCAACCTCCCATCCCCGCATGCTCGACGGACGCGGACTGCGCCGCCGGCGAGCTCTGCCTGCGTGGAGAATGTCAGAGCGACCCACAAGGCGCCTGCACTCAGGACGCAGATTGTGGACAGGACGAAGGATGCTTCGATGGCGCGTGCCTGGCATGTGGTATCGACCATGACGGCGACGGCATGATCGATTGCCCGGTGTCCTCGAACAGTTGTTCGACGGACGCGGACTGCGCCGCTGGCGAGTTGTGTGTGAACGGCGCCTGTGAGTTCGACAACACGCGCGGAGACACCGACGGAGATGGAATCATCGACGAGCAGGACAACTGCCCGATGACACCAAACCCGAGCCAGGTCGACACTGATGGAGATGGCGTCGGTGATGACTGTGACACCAACGCCTGCGCCGCAGACAGCGACTGCCGCGACATCGAGCAATGCGTCAACGGCACGTGCACACTCCGCGCGCAATGCGGCTCGGACAGTGATTGCAACCCGAGCGAAAGCTGCGTGAATGGATGGTGTGGGTGACTCGAGCCTCGAGGTCAGCGACCTGAAGCGTTGACCTCGAAGGGGGCTCGGAAAGTTCTCCGCATCATTCGTTCCCGAACTGACCCCTCTTACTGACCATCACGCCCGGTGTTCGCGCCGCCCCATCTCGAGAGAAGACGTGCCCTTATGAGAGACATCTCCGAACGCATCCTCTACGCCCTGCTGCGGCCTGCCGCGCGCGTCGCCATGCGCGCAGAGGTCGCCGTGCGCGACGTCAAGAAGCTCGCCGAGCTCGCCTACTACCACGAGGCGCGCCGAGAGGGGTTAAAGATGCGCGAGATGAGCGAGGTGCTCGATATAAGCATGAGCAAGGTGGGCGCGCTCTCCAAACAGCTCAAGGAACACTTCCGAGAGCCGGAAACAGAGCATGGCATGGACCGCCAGATCCTCGCCCTGCTCTGGGCAATGCCGCTGACCGCCACGAAGATCGCCCAGGCGCTGCCCGAGTTCGACGAGGATGAAATCACCGATCGGCTCGCGAAAATGGTCGAGGCGGGGAACCTCGAATCGATCCCGGGCCGCACCGAACGTTTCAAGCTCACAGGAAAGGCTTACCGCCTGGATATCGACCCGGTGATGGCCAAGCTCGACGGCCTCAACACGCTGCTCCATCACGTCGACCGCGCCATCGAAACGCGCCTGGTCCAGGGCGACGCGAGGGCGATGGTGCGCAACCTGTACTTCAGCGCGCGCGAAGAAGATCTCGAACGACTCCAGAAATTTTATGAAGAGCAGCTCTTCCCACTGATATGCGAGCTCGATGAAGCCGCACAGGAACGTGAAGACGCGCTCCCAGTACGACTCTCGATCCTCTGGGCCCCGGATGACCTCGAGGAAGAAGTCCAAGATGATGAGGATGACTCATGAAACAGCAACTCAGACTGCACGCGATCCTCGCCATGGCGAGCCTGGCGCTGCTCGCGACCGCCTGTGGCACCCCGGAACAAGACTCTTGCGGGGAAGGCGAAAAGGTCGTCATCGACGACGCGACCTACTGCGTCTTCAAGCAAGCAGTGGTCATCGAAAACGGCTTCTCGTGCCCGATCTCAGGTCAATCCGTCACGGTGCGAGAGCCTATCGGTGTCTGCGGGCAGCAACAGACGGTCCCTCCACAACAGCTCGACGAAATCGATGAAGTTTACGCCGAGCGCGAGCCCGAGGTTTACGAGGGCTACTGTAGCGAGATGCGAAACTGCGAGAGCGGATTGACCTGCAAACAACGCGTCTGCGTCGATCCTGCTTCCATGAACGCGGACGCGGATGAAGATGGCGTCGCCGATGCACAGGACAACTGCCCGAACACATCGAACGCAGATCAAGCCGACACAGACGATGATGGCACTGGCGATGCCTGCGAACAGACCTCCACGACGTGCACGACCGAGGCGGATTGCCCCGCAGACAACGTGTGCACCGATGGAACCTGTCTCCCTGGGCAACCTCCCGTCACCACCTGCTCTGTGGACGCGGACTGCGCCGCCGATGAGTTATGCGTGAGCGGTGTGTGTGAAGCCGACAACACTCAGGGCGACACCGACGGCGATGGGATCATCGACGAGCAGGACAACTGCCCGAATGCGCCGAACCCAGGCCAGGTCGACACCGACGGCGATGGCACCGGCGATGCCTGCGAGCCAGAACCTCGCCAATGCACCGAGGATGCCGATTGCGCCGCTGGTGAGGTCTGCACCAACAACACCTGCCAGCCAGGCAACCCGCAAGGCGCCTGCACTCAGGACGCAGACTGTGGACAGGACGAAGGATGCTTCGATGGCGTGTGTCTGGCGTGCGGCATCGATCACGATGGTGACGGCGCACACGATTGCCCGCTCTCGTGCGTCATGGACGCGGACTGCCTCCAAAACCAGACCTGCGCCAACGGCACCTGCCTCTCGCGCTGAACTCCAGTCTGTTCAGAAACGAAAAGAGGGCCACTTTCGGTGGCCCTCTTTTTTTGCACCTTAAGATATCAAAAACATGTCCAAAAGCCACACTCATCGAAAGTGTGGCGATGGGCACGCTTTCTCAAATGCACTTGAACCGCGATGATAATTTCAGGTAAGTGAACGACATGCACAAAGCGCTAATGAAGGCATGAAAAGAAACGCGGGCAAGGATCAAAGAACGAGATGATTGTGAACTTCGAGTTGCCATCAGGAGGGAGAAGTGTGGCGCGACACCTCCGAACGCACCTCGCGTGTCTGGTGACGCTCCTCCTCGTGTTTGGTGGCTGCATCGATGTCGCGCCTGACGCTTCTTGTTCGAGCGATTCGGACTGTTTTGAAGGAGAGGCGTGCCTGGATGCGATCTGCGCGGTCCCCTTCACCCTCGAGGTCGAGTCGAAGCCTCCCGAGGAGGGAGTCATCGAAGCCTTCCTCGATCCCGACGCGGGCACTCATATCAGCTCGGTCTACTCGAGAAAGCGTGGGCCTCTCGTCGTCACCCGTGAAGACAGCGCCCTTTACCTGACCTCCTGGGACGGGTCGCGCTGGCGGCGTGAAGTCATCCTGGAGAATGAAGCAGACGACATCGCCCGAGGCGACGCGCTCGTCATGCCTCAGAGTGACAGGCTTCACCTGCTCTTGGAAACAAACGATGGCGAAGTGCGTGAACTGAGCGAACCCACAAACAGTGAGGACGCATGGCGCGCTGTCGTGATCGCGCGAAAGGAAGACGCGAACAGCCTCTTGTTTCACGGGAACTACACAGCCCTCCAGGCAAAAGAACAACGCGCGATGTGCTTTGTCGAGATGGACTTCGGCGCGCTCGAGCGCGAGCCTGACTATCAACAGCGCTTGCTTATCGCGTTGGCAGACCAGGATGGCTGGGAGATCAAATATGATGAGCGCGGCGACTACGACCTCTTCTGCAACTTCCTCGAGCAGCGCAGCGCGGACCTGATGACGGTCTGGATATCACCATCGAGGCAAGCGCTCTCCGCAGAGCTGACCTCCTCTTTTGTGCTCAGGGAAGCGCCCGTGGAATTCGACATCCGAGAAGGGCTCGGCGCCGCGCTCCCCAGCGGAGAGCCTCTGGCTACAGATGCCAACGGGAACACGATCGCGGTTCATCTCCTCGATACGTTGTTTGACAACCGGATCTTCCTCTCGCAAAGGCAAGCTGGCGAACCATGGCGAACGCGACAACTCCACGTCGCGCCCGAGGGGATCGCGTTCCCTGCAGCGTACATCATCCCCCACCCTCACCGTCCCATGACCGGGCGAATTCTTCTGTACACCTTCGACACCATGAACATGAGCACGGATGTGCTCGAGTTCGAATGGGATGGCGATGTCATCACCCAGGTCGAGCCCTTGCTCGAGGACGAAGCCAAGCCGAACTACCTCGACATCAGCCAGGACGCTTCGGGATACGTGCACTTCATCTACACGAACGGAGCGGACAACCAGATCCGTTACAAGAAGCAATGAAAGCGCGACCTCGACACTCCAACACAGGTATCATCCTCGCCATCGCGGGCCTTTTTCTCCTGTGGCTCTCCTCATGCGAAGTCGCGCCAGATACGACCTGCCAGTCTGCTCAGGATTGCTTCTCAGGAGAGGTCTGCTCGAATGGTTTGTGCTCAGCCCCCATCACAGTCTCGTTCGAGCAGGAACAATGCGATCTCGCCCCGTGCACCAACGAGCACACAGAGAAGGTCGTTTGTCTCGGAGACACGTGCGAGGCGATCTCGTGTCGCCAGGGCGCCGACTTTTGCGGCGCGACGTGCTGTGTGCCAGAGGTGATGTCTTCTTCCCCGCCAAAGACAAACTCGATCGCGATCGATGCCTCTTCAGGCAACCTCCCTCCGTTGGATATGGTGTGGAACCCGCGCACCGAGCAAATGCACTTCTTCACATCGAACCCCGACACAGCTGATATCATCGAGATCACGTGGGAGGATGGGGAGTGGCAGCAGCGGGCGATCCACCTCTTTCCCAAGGCGCTGCCAGTCCAGCAGGCCTTCAGCGCCGCCATCGATGCCGAAGGTGTCACCTACCTGGCCTACCTGAGCGCGCCAGGCAACCTCTCGCTCGCCCAGCGAGAGCCAGGGGAAGGCTGGTCCGTCGAAGAGGTCTTCGAGTTCCCGAACCTCGAAGAGGAGGCGCCGAGGAGCCTGGAGCTCCGGCTCGACCCGACACCGATCATCGGGATCGAATTCACCAACGCAGAGTTGCTCAGAGTTTACCGCGACGCATTACCATCCAGCCGGATGGTTCTCTGGGAGCGCAAACGCGACAACATCGGGGAGCTCTCCTGGCAGGAATACACCTGCATCGAGAACCGCGAGAACACGCACTTCTTCTCTCCTATCGCCTGGAAAAGGGACGGATTGCAGTATGGATGCATGGGAGCCGAGGTGGTCCGGGGTGAAGACGGTCAGCTCCTCGCTCTCAACACGGTGTTCACTGCATCGTTCGTCGTCGATGGCCTGAGTGAACCGAGGGTCACGCGCATCTCCCGAGACAATGTGTTTAGTAACCTCGAGGGTGACAATCACCTCTGGTATGACGAGGAAGACCAGAGTTGGAAGGCGCTCTTTGGCATCGCGCGGTTCGCAGAAGAAACGAACTCTCTCGTGGCGAGCACCTACCCAGACGGCATGACCGAACCACTGCCGCTGGACCCCATCCTCACGGGTCTGCCAGAAAACCAAACGCCGCTCAGCGCTCACTCGTTTGTCGACGGCGAGGGAAAACATTGGCTGATCACCAATATTTTTGGTGGGAATCAGAGCAAGTTCTACATCGTACAGCAGCGCGGCGAGCGACCGATTCCCGAGACCCCGATCGACTTCGAAAGCCTCGATCCCATCTTATCGCTAGGGTTAGGCACGGCGGACTTCGACATACAAGGCGGCGAGTTGCACAAAGCCTACCTGTCCCAGGTCCTGACACAGTTCCGATTGACTTACGAGCGCGTGGCGCTCGACGACCTGGAGGTGGCACCATGACACGGTCGCTGCACGCTTCGCCCCCCACCTTTGTGCTCGTGCTCGCGCTGCTTGTCTTCTCGTTGCTGGCGCTCGACGTGAGGTCTGTTTATGGACAGACGCTCGAGGAGTTGACCGAGGAGCAAAGGAGCGCGCTGTCAGCCTCGTTGGCCAAAGCAGAAGCCTTCTACTCCAAGGGCAAGTTCGAGGATGCGTTAAAGGCATACCAGAGCGCCTATAAGATCCTCGCAGATCCAAACATCCTCTATCGCATCGCGTTGTGTCACGAGCGCTCCGGTCAGTACGATGAAGCGATCCAGGCCTACAGGAGTTACCTCGAACAGAACCCGAATGATCCAGACAAGGAGCGCATCAGCGGCGTGATTCGTTCCCTCGAGAAGCGCCGGGCGCCCAGGGTGGCGACCCTGAGGTTTCGCATTCAACCGAGCGATGCGGCGCTCTTTATCGATGGCGCGCAGCGACTCGAGCAGCCTGATGGAGAAGGCGTCATCGACATCGATCTCCCGCCTGGCAAACACGACATCCGCGTGAGCAAAGAGGGCCACTTCGATCAAGTCCACAAGATCGACACCTCCGCGGGTGAGAGCTACCCGCTGCTCCTCTCGCTCAGTCAGATCCCGCCTGAACAGGAAGGACGCAAACCCTGGGTTCCCACGAGCATCCTCGTGCTCGGTGGGGCGAGCACGGTGACCGGGGCGCTGTTCCTCGCCTCGGCAAGAGGCGCGAACGATGTCCTCCAACAACAGTATGAGAACCGCTCGACGAGCCCTCGACCGACAGGTTACGGGGAGGCGCGCGAGCGCGTGATCTCACGACAGCGCAATGGCTTGATCCTCGTCGGTGCGGGCGCGGCGTTGAGCATCGCGGGAGGAACATGGCTCACGATCAAGCGCCGCGGCACGACGCGAGCAACCGTGAGCACATCTGCGCGCTTGTCTCCCTCGGACGCCGGCGCTACGCTTCACGTTCTCTTCTGATCCTGGTTGTCAAACCTCCCACAAGACATCATGAGCGACTTGATCGGACAAATCATCGACGACCGATTTCGCGTCGACGCACTTATCGGTCAGGGGGGAATGGGCGCCGTCTACAAAGCCACGCAGCTCTCTGTAGAGCGCCCCGTCGCGCTCAAGGTCCTCTCCAACCAGGGAGAACAGGCGGACGAGGAGACCAACGAGAGGTTCATCCGCGAGGCGCGGCACATCTCGAAGCTCTCACACCCCAACATCGTCTCGCTCATCGACTTCGGAAACCAGGGTGACTTCGCCTACCTCGTGATGGAGTACGTCGAGGGACAGAGCCTCGGAGACCTCGCGCGAGGTCTCTGCGCTCGCCCCGAGGTTTTGCTCGAGCTTCTTATCCAGATCACCTCCGGGCTGACCCAGGCGCACGAGCGCGCGCTGATTCATCGCGATCTCAAACCTGACAACATCCTGTGCCTGAAGCTCTCTACGGGAGCGCTCCAGATCAAGATCGTGGATTTCGGGATCGCGCGCTCGAGCGAAGAGCGCAACTCGCTCGAGACGCTGACCAAAGAAGGCAGCATCGTCGGCACTCCGGAATACATGAGCCCAGAACAAGCGCTCGGCCACAAGACGATCGGGCCACAGAGCGACCTCTTCTCACTCGGCGTCATCGCCTACGAGCTCATCACCGGGGAGCTGCCGTTCGACGCGCCGACCACGCTCCAATACCTGATGAGGATGTGCCACACGCCACACACACCGCTCGCAGAGCAGGTCGATCCGCACACCTGGGACGGCGAGTTCTTGCAGATCATCGAGTCTCTGCTGGAGAAAGCCCCAGAAGATCGCCCGGCGTCCTCCGCAGAGCTCTTACACTCCCTACAAGCTCTCCGACGCAAACTCGACTTGAGAGAGGTGCATATCTCCCGGGCTGCGCCATTGAGTTCCCTCTTTGCGCCGCCTCTCCAGAAGCGCCCGGAAGCGCAAAAAATCGCGACCACACCCGTCACAGCAGAACCCGCGAAGAATACTCCTGTGCTCGCGCTCGCGGGGGTGGTCATGGCCACAGTTCTCGCCGCAGCCGTCATCCTCGCGCTTGTCTACAAGGGTTCCGAAGAGGTTGAAACACAACCTCCGGTGGAAAAACCGGAGACCACGCCCTCGACAAAGCAGCTTGCCAACCTCGAGCCGACCACCACGACGCCCGCGCGAAAACAATCTCCGTCCTCGCGAGAGTCTGCGCAGGCCACTCGCGCCACCCACCTCGCCCTCCACGCCGCCATCGCCAAAGGACACGCGGCCATCGCGAGTCACGAGGAAGCAGCCAAGAAACCAGCCAGGACCGCCCCGACCACGCCCCCTCCCACGAGCAAGAAAGAGAATCCACCACCGCCAACAACAAGCGAGAAGCGAGTGGTCGAAAAGCAAACCTCCCCCACCCCGGAAGAGGCATCGACCGACACTGACACGCTGCAAAAACAACTCGAAGCGCTCAAAAAGAATCGCGACGAGTGAGACTCAGATATTTGTAAGGATCGCCGAAGGGGCCAGGCCGCGCTCGATCAGAAGCTGCGAGACCATGCGCAGCATGATCGGCGCGCCGCTCAGGAGCGCGGCCGCGCTGGCGAGTTCGGGCGCGTCGTGCAAGAAAGCGTGCTGCACGTAACGCCAGCCATGTTCGCCAGACAAGCCATCCTCGCTGATGCGATAGATCCTCGCGCCGTGCCGCTCCCACTCGTCGAGTTCTGCGGCGAGGATGAAGTCCTCGTGACGCGCCTCGCCGTAGTAGAGGGCCATGCGAGAGAGGCGCTCGGGCTCATGGCGAGCGATCGTCTTGAAGACGGGCCGCAAGGTCGCCACGCCGCTGCCGGTGGCGAACCCGAGCAGCTCGTCACGCGAAATCTTGGAGAGGTCAAAACCCTCTCCCTCCGCGTGGCTCAAAATCACTGGCGCGCCGGGGCCATGCTCGTCGAGCACTCTGCCGATGCTCGACTCGCGATCGATCACGAACTCCCAGACCGCGTCACCGGGCACCGAAGACACCACGAGGAATCGAGGCGCGAGGTTCCCGATACCAAACGTCGTGTATTGGGCGGGATGCTCGAGCGTCTGCGCGAAAATATCGTCGATCTTGACGGTCACGTGCCAGTAACGCTCGCCGAGTGGTGCGAGCGTGGTGATGGCAAAGGTGCTCCTCGGCCGGTTCGCGACGGCGGGGAGGTCAGGTCTCGTGGCCGCGATTTTTGCAGCAATGTCAGCTGGTTCGATCTCGCTCAAGGTCTTCTTCCAGGCGGGGCGGAGGGGGACAAGTCAGATCGCCAAGCACGCGACCTCGACCTCAATCTATGCACGATCCCCCGACAACTCAATCTCGCCGAGTCAGAAGACTCGACGAACAGAGGGCGCTGCGCTATGCTCCGCGCCATCACGGTTAGTGTCCGGGCGATCATGCTCAGGGCAGATGAAACGATCTATCAATGGACGCCAACATGTCAGCTGCTTACTTCTACCAATTGATCGGCCACGTCTACACCGCTGCACACACCGCAGACCATGAGTCCGAGGTCGCATCCGCGCTCAAGGGCGCAGGGTTTGGCGCGGACAAGGTCAAACAAGGTCTCGAGCTGTGCGAGAAGGCCGAGGGCTTGCTCGAGCGCAAGACCGTCGAGTCTCCCGACAACAAAACGCTGGAGCACAACATCCACGGCGCCGTCAATGAGGTCGAGATGTGGCTTCAGACCGTCGAGCTCAAGATGCGCAAGGCGGGTTTTGACAAGGACGCGATCCACGCCGCCGTCGATCATCACCTGCACTCCTCGCATCACACGCTCACGGCCGTGGCGCAAGCGCTGCGCGCGATCGGCGTGCTCCGCACGCTCGACGACGATGGCGTCGAGAAGCTCGGCGGCGAGCAACGCACTCGCGACCTCGTGATCCGCGGGAACACGCTCGTCAAGAAGCTCTACAAGGTCGCCGATGACTTCGTCTCGCCAGGATCGATGGTCGCCGCCGATGATCCTCTGGTTCGCGAGCTCGACGCGCTCATGGACGACCTCTCTCGTTGGATCGAGCAACTGGCTGCAGCAAACGAAAAGCTCCTCTCGACGCCACAAATGGCAGGGATGACAGGGATCGTCCCCGAGAAAGGCTTCGGGCTCCCCTCGGGCGGCACCGCCTTTGGCGTCGTCCTCCACGAGAAGGCGCAGCAGGCATCGCCAAACCCACGCGAGGCGACGCTCAACTCGGGCTGGTCCGTGGGCCGTCAGGGCAACAACGAGAACGTCGGCAAGGGGTGGCTCTCCACTCGCTTTGGCACGGCCATGAACGATTGATTCGATGCTCGACCTCTATGACATCCTCGGGGTCCCGAAAGACGCGGATGATCGCGCCATCAAGAGCGCCTTTCGACGCCAGGCCAGGCTCCATCACCCGGACCTCAACCC